>APFE030759374.1:0-57326 GCA_000404065.3 Pinus taeda | reverse complement strand
TATATAGAAAGGAGGTTTTGTCATTTGAATCATCCAAGAATTGTTCATTTATGTAATGTAAAGGAGGTTGCCCTCTCGAAGAGGCTGAATTCTAAGGCGTTGATCTATCTTTTCTTGAGCTGGTTTCATAACAATTCGATACCATTGATTTTGGAATGTCAGTTTTGGTGTACTCCAACACTCCATTATCATCAAGTACAACTTCCATCTTGTCCTTCCAAGCTATGGAATTCGAGGTTCCCTCTAGGGCATACTCCAATCTCAGTTCGTTGAAAGACATTTTCTTGCATGGAAGAAACCCTGCTTCATTGAATCTGCAAATCGAAATTTCTGGAGGAGAAGATCTATTGATTGGTTTGTATTGTGATTTCGAGCTCTGATACCATGTAGAAATTAATGGAAATTTACTACTATTGATGAATTCAGACTGAAAAGAAGAGATTACAAATTTCCTCTACTATTCTATGAAATGTAAATCACAATTTAAAAACACGTGCAATGGCACACAACCATCAAAATAACAAGAACACAATGATTTTATAGGGGAAACCAACTGGGAAAAACCCCTCTGCTACTTTTCATTAATTAGATGAGAATGAGAAACTATTACAATGTCTTGCTTTAACTCTGAAGCATACCCTGCATTGTAAACCTATTCTCGTGTTGACTGTCATGCTTTGGCCAACACTTAGCCAATTCAAGGCTCCAACTTCCTCTTATTTCCTTGCATAATTAAGGAGAAATTGATTTCCTAATTAATAGGGAAATTCCCTATTTCCTTGTGCAAATCCCAAGGACTTGATCATCTGCATAACTACCAACCTGTACACTCAACTAATATAAAATTGATAATTAGAATGTGCCTTTTCCTCCACTCCAACTAGATAATTTGAATTCCAGAATGTCTGGGCTATTTTTAGTTGATTGAGTTATTTAATTGAGAGATCACTAAGTTAACAACAATTCTACTACTCAACTGAACTTTAAATGACTCAACTAAAGACTTGAGCTCAGTTACTTGAGTTCAACTGAAAATAATTGAACTAGATTGCTAAATTTTAGGAATCACTACATGCACAACTCTACTCCAAGCCTATAACTCGAATTTATTGACTTAACTAGTGACAAGGCCATGTCACTGTAGCTAACTGCAATCCAAGTCATCCCGCTGATGTGGAAAATCGAATTACTCGATTTGACTAAGGCATAGGTCAAATTGAGCCTTTCTCGCTACAATTTCTAACAGTGATTCCATTGTGTAAATTAGAAGTGTTGTGGCATTTGAGTGTGTTTGTGTTTGAGACTATAGACTCCAACCAGATTCTTGAGTGCCATGGAAAAACCAACAGAGGAAAGTGGTGTGGCTAGAACTTTCAGTTCACAACCCCCCAACCTGCTCTATATTGCCCAAAAACTTTGTAATGCTCTTGTTGGATGTGACCCTTAGAACTATGATGTGCCTAATGAATGATGTTGGAATAATTCAGTGTATACAGTTTGGGATAGGTATGCTTCTCTTCTTCTTCCACATGGTTCTCCTCCAAAATATTGTTGTTGGGAAAAAAATGACTTCCTAACAACCTCCCAAGATTAATTCCTTGTGTTGGTTACTGGTGCATAAGAAGATTTTGACTGTATAAAATCTTTAGAAGAGGGGAATCCAAGGCCCCTCTCGATGCCACTTATTCAAGAACGGTGAAGAATCTATCCAACACATTTTTTTGGAGTGCCCCTATATACAAAATGTATGGATCACAACTCTCACAACATTGACATATAGACTGATATGGCCATGCTGGCTCCAAGATATCTTTTCTTCCTGGACATTGCAATACTCAAGTCGGTTCAATCAAGAACGATTTTTTAAACAAGTTTGGGAAGCTTTGCCCAAGTTCATTTGTTGGAAAGTTTGGTTAGCAAGGAACATTTTTTTAACAATACTCAAGTGCTTTCCCAATCGACAACGATGAAAGATTTGCATTTGTGCTCTGAATTTTGGGGTCAAAGCCCTTGTAAAGTAGCCTCTCCCCAAGTTATGGATGCCTAGGACGCTGCCTAGCTTTAAAAGCTCGCCCTTGCAAAGGCCATCAATTTGGCTCTAGGGTTGTTACAAAATGTCTCTTAAGAAAAATGGAAACTTTGTCTCTCTTGGGAAGCTTTCAAGGATTGGAAAACACATCTCTCAAGCTTTGTTCTTAGCTGTGACAGTGCCTCAAAAAAGAATTTAGGGGTGGTGGGAGGGAGAGGCATACTCTATGGCGAACTAAAATATTGAAGCACTCATGGGGTTTAGGAAAGATGAAAAATAATTAGGCAGAAGCCTATGGTATTCTGCAAGGCCTCCTTATAGCTAAATACAATAATATTGATTCTCTTACTATGCTAGGGGATTCCCTTCTAATTATTTATCACATGGTAAAAGGATTCTCTCGGAGGGATAAAAAACTGGAAAATCTATTAAATCACATCAGAAAGGTCACAAAAGAAATCCCCTCAATTAACTATTTCCATGTCTTACGAGATAAAAATAAAGGAGATGAATGTGACAATGAAGGTTACATCCTGAAGTTTGGTGAATTAAAGGTGGATAGCCAATTAAGGCCATCCTTTCTTCCTTAAGTTTCAAGTAGGTTGGATGTTTTGCAAAGTTTTCTTTATTTTGGAGCCCTTTTTGAAGGTTTACAACTCAAAAGACCTATACTTTGTTTGTCACTTTAGTGTGCCTCAATAGAGGATAATTTTGATACAAGTTACTTTAGTGCCCCTCAATAGAGAATAATTTTGATACAAGTTACTTTAGTGTCCTTCAATAGAGGATAATTTTAATACAAGTTATACTAGATATACCTAAAGTATGTGATAAAATTAAATTGTAACCCACTATATAAAGCTGTGAATCAGAGACAAAGTTTGAAATCAAAACAAATAGTCTCATTATTATTAAAAAATAAAAATAAAAAACAAATTTACTATTCTTATCTTTTCTTTAATTTGTTATTACTTTATGCCTTAACTAAATATTTTGCACAAAATACTCCAAAATTTTATATTTATAAACCAAATTTTATATTTTCTTATTATTTTGAAATAATTTATATATTTCTTAATATGACATATGCAATTATTTTGTCTTTAATTTGTTATTAATTTGTGCCTTCATCAAGAATTTTGCAAAAAACATTTCAAAAATTTATATGAATAAATTAAATATTTCAAAATTATATATATATATATATTATTACTATCTAATTTTAAGGTCACCACCAAGCCATACACATTAGTGTATGAAACCCCTTGTTTGTGGGACAAGGGACTCACCTAGGTGCAGTGATTTCACTTAAGTCAATGAAGACATACATACTCTACCTCCTGGTTTTGAACCTGTGACCTCATAGGAAGAAACAGGAAGTCAATGAAGACATACATACTCTACCTCCCGGTTTTGAACCTGTGACCTCATAGGAAGAAACAGGTGCTCTTAACTACTAGACCCATTCAAATTATACTATATATAAAAAATTGTTTGATTAATTGGATTTTTTTTATCTTTATGATTTTTTTTACCTTTTTTTATTTTTAATTCAATTATTATTTACCCACTCCACAGTAAAATTTTAATTTTTATCCCATGAGTCAAACAAATGTTGCGCGCAGTCAACCCATCATGTCCTATCCGACTGTGACAGGAAGGCTCTGCAGCGTC
Source organism: Pinus taeda (assembly GCA_000404065.3). Taxonomy (NCBI): domain Eukaryota; kingdom Viridiplantae; phylum Streptophyta; class Pinopsida; order Pinales; family Pinaceae; genus Pinus; species Pinus taeda. The sequence goes on along the minus strand of APFE030759374.1, from coordinate 53,623 downwards.
GTGGAGATTTCGGCTTAAGTTTTAATCCGTATGATGCTGGGTCATGCCAGGATCTATAGTTGTAATAGAAAACTGTTGCAAGACAGCAACCCACATGAGTCAAACAAATGTTGCGCGCAGGTAACCCATCATGTCCGATCCGACTGTGACAGGAAGGTTCTGCAGGGTCGTGGAGATTTCGGCTTAAGTTTAAATCCGCATGATGCTGGGTCATGCCAGGATCTATAGTTGTAAATGTTACGCGCAGTCAACCCATCATGTCCTATCCGACTGTGACAGGAAGGCTCTGCAGGGTCGTGGAGATTTCGGCTTAAGTTTTAATCCGTATGATGCTGGGTCATGCCAGGATCTATAGTTGTAATAGAAAACTGTTGCAAGACAGCAACCCACATGAGTCAAACAAATGTTGCACGCAGGCAACCCATCATGTCCGATCCGACTGTGACAGGAAGGCTCTGCAGGGTCGTGGAGATTTCGGCTTAAGTTTTAATCCACATGATGCTGGGTCATGCCAGGAAGGCTCTGCAGGGTCGTGGAGATTTCGGCTTAAGCTTTTATCCGCATGATGCTGGGTCATGCCAGGATCTATAGTTGTAATAGAAAACTGTGGTGAGATCCATTACTTTGTCAGTGATCTTGGCTATTGGGTGATGAGAGGAAACATAATTCTAAGATTTTTTTTTCCAGGGGGAAGGATCCCCGCTGAAGAAGGCACATATTACATTATATATGTACAACGGGAACTGTACAATATGTACAACGGGAACTGTACAATCTGTTGCATGACAGCAACCCACATGAGTCAAACAAATGTTGCGCGCAGGCAACCCATCATGTCCGCCGTGAATCGAACCCGGGTGGGGAGGGCATTAGTGCGCCATCCCAACCACCCGGGACAACACGCGATACATAATTCTAAGATTTGGCATATCGGTAGTGAAGTGAGATGCATTCTGGGTTGTCAGTGTAAACTTAAATTCGATATTTCACAAGACAGTGAAGTGAAATTCGTAGTTTTTCTATGTTGGTGGGAAGAAAGAGATGCGTGTCCGTGTAACTTGGTACACATTTAGTTTATGAAAACTTTAAAGCTACAGAATCCAAACCTATTGCAGAGTGCTGAAATGCCCTTCTGAAATTTCAGCTGGGCATTATGGATCAAGGTTGTGATTTCAATACGAAATATTTAGTACATACGTACAAGGAGGAATCTACGATTATTGATCATATGTAACTCTGGGATTGGTTTCAATCTATTTTTCGCTATTGGGTTGCAGTTTTTTGAGTTTTTGCTGAAACGTATGGTTCTGGGTGAATTCGAGGACATAACAGGAGGAATCTGGCATTATTGAGCATTTGCAGCTCTGGGATTGGTTTAAGGTTTCTGTTTCCTTTGGATTTCGGTGTTCTGATTCAATTGAAATGGCTTGTTCTGGGCAATTTAATGGATCTGAGAAGATGGATGATGTACCCTTAAATAAAAGCCCATCTCAGAAACCTGATCTTCTGCACGGTAGTTTGGAAGTCTCGATTTATGAGGCAAGGGAACTGCCCAACATGGATATGGTAAAGAAGATTGTAAGGCAATGCGTCTTGTTTCTTGAGACATGTACATTGAGAATCCTGATGAGAAAGAGGAACCATCATCATGAGATTATCACCAGTGATCCTTATGTTTCAATCCAGGTTGCAGGGGCAACTGTTGCGCAAACCCGTATCATAAGGAACAGCCAAAATCCTCACTGGGATCAGGATTTCCATGTTGACCTGGCTCATTTTGCATCGAATGTGGAGTTCGCTGTCATGGACAATGATGTTTTTAGAGCTGATCTCATAGGAACTGTGTTGATCCCTGTCCAGAAGGTTTTGAGTGGTGACAAGATCGAAGGCTGGTTTCCGGTGCTTAATTCCAGTGGTGAGCCTCCTAAGCCTGATTCTGCTTTGAAGTTGTCAATTCAGTTCCGTCCAGCAGAAGCAGAAGCTGAAGCCCTGTGCAAAGATGGTGGTGGGGTTCCCAATACTTATTTTCCTCTGCGTAAAGGTGGGATGGTTTCTGTTTATCAGGATGCTCATGTCGTTGATGGCTTACTTCCTAAAATTCCATTGGATGGCGGAAAGGTGTTTGAACATGGAAAATGCTGGGAAGATATCTGCCATGCTATACTTGAAGCCCATCATTTGGTCTACATTACTGGATGGTCCATATATCATAAAGTAAAGCTTGTGAGGGAAACCACAAGGCCATTTCCAGAAGGAGGAGATCTGAACTTGGGGGACCTTTTAAAATTTAAATCTCAAGAAGGTGTCCGTGTTCTTCTATTAGTCTGGGATGACAAAACTTCACAACACAATATGCTTCTGAAAACGGTATACTTGATATTCTCTTCATGATATTTCTCTGTATTCTTTCTTGAAATAGTTGATTCAGTAGTTGCCGTCCTAACCATGAACCAATCAATTTTTATTTCTCATGTTCTTTCCTTCGTTCTTTTGGATGAGGGCTGGGAACTGAAAAATAAATGCTCATCATGATACTAAAGGCATGTTGACAAACATGACTGTTTGTGTGCAATGAAACATTTTCAGTCTGACATTAGCTAGTTCTTATCTAACAATTAAAATGAAAAAAGTGTTGTTAGCGTCATCATTTCGTTAATGTGGATTTGAGACCACATGCCGTCGTGTAAAAAATGCAAATGTTTGCAGCAGAATAGGACTTGCTCCCTTATCAAATTTAAATTATGCCATGAATGCACAATAGTAGCTCAAAAATGTCATCACAAGTATAGTGCAACAGCCATATAGGAGGTTGTTCTCCTTATAAATCCCAAAGTCTCAAGTGTAGTGCAATAAATGTTTGAGTCGACCAAAAGAGAAAGAGAGTGAGAGGCAATGATGCCAATGGAAGCTTTATACAATATTTTTTTCATCCCTGTATACGCTTGTACTTTGTAGATGTGCAACTATACAAACAAACACAACCTATGGAGTCCCATTCATTTAAATTGTCACAAAGAATGCTGGCCCTGCTGGCATGGAAGGTAGAGTACAAGAGAGAGGTGTCTTCTAAGATTTGTTTGACTTCTTGTTGGAATCACAATTGCCATTACACCAAAATCCGTAGGTGTTAGTAAACAGACCCATCGCTAGAGTTAATGTATCCTCGAGAGACAGTTAAGCACATGTCATGAAATACACAAGGAGCGCTGGATTATCCAATGCCGAACAATCTCCCCCTAGTGCGAGCTGGGGTGTTTCAAACTCGAGAACTTTGGCTTTGATACCATTTGTTGGAATCACGATTGCCGTTACACCAAAACCTGCAAGTGTTAGTGAACAGATGGATCGCAAGAGTTAATGGATCCCCAAGAGGCGGTTAAGCACATGTCGTGAAACACACAGGGAGTGCCGGATTATCCAATGCCTAACACTTCTTTATCTTATAGCAAAAACCTCATTAATTATAAATACAACTTCAGCTACTTGTTTATTAATCATTGGATTGTTTTCCAACGTAGGAATTTGGGTTGTAACATTTCTTCCCCCATGTAGAATTCGTTGACTTTGATGAGGCCAGCTACTTACATAAAACTAGTAAATTCCCATGTTGCCACTTTAAGAAGTTTCTTGGGCCATTCCACAAGATATTCTTTTATTTCCTTGGCTCTTAACATTTTGACGTTTTCATCCTGCATTTCTTGTTTTATGTCTTGGATATACGTAATTAGGAAATTTTGTTATGATTTATCATTAACACAAGCTCCAAGTCTTTTTCAAGCTAAGAATCACACCAAGCTCCAAGGCTTCTCTAGTCCTTTAGCACTCCATGTTCTAACTAGTTTATATCACACAAATCGTAGGTCATCTTTGCTTGCATCACACAAGTGTTAAGACACAAGCTCATGCATGGCACTGACAATTGTCTTCATCGCTTCTCTAGGGTTTACATCAAAAACTCTAGGTCTTTCTCGTAAGACTTCTTAAAGACAATTACAAAGATAAAAGAATGGGTACATCGATATTGAGTTAATGACAAAGGCTTTCTCCTCACTTTATATAGAATAGGTGAGAGTGGCCAACATAAAACATGGACTAGGTACATACAAGTAACCCTAGGCCTAAGCCGACGAAGCAACCACACATGGAATGCTCTACAATACGAGGATGACAAATGTCACACTAGGGTTTTATCTAACCTAAAGATGGTGCATTCTTTAAGCATGATGCCCCATTGGGCCTAACCCTCATCAGTTGGCGCACTATCCAACAAGCTATTAACCCAATGCTCTCTTACATGGTTGTTTTCAACATATGTGTTTGAGACAACAACCGACCTCCATGAAGTTATTCTTCTTGATCTAAGCGTCCTCAAGTCAAGTATCCAATCTCCAAGTGTATGTCACATGGTCCCACGCTCTAAGGGCGAAGTGCCTAGTGCTCATCCTCCTAAGTAGGTGCCTCACCTAATCAAGCAATTGAGTACCCCATCATTTACATCTAATGGGCTAGTCATCATGCCACATAGGAGAACATCCTTCTAGGTAAGTGCACTATGGCAACACTCTATCCAAGGTGAATCATCCACTCAAATTGAGCCATTTATATATCCATCATGCATCACTAAGGAATTAGGAGACTTTGTGCTCTCTCATCTAACACTTTTGTAGTAACCTCAAAAGTTAGCACTCCCCTTTTATAAGTAAAGTGTTTTCTATAACACTAATTAACTCCCTTTGATTATGAAACTTGTAAATCTTGTGCTTCCATAATGCTGGAAGAATACTCCTCCATTGTGATATCGATATCCTACGTACTTTGCAAGCAACCATGAGAGTCACTCCCACCAGTACATGTTCGCACATCTCATCATCCAAGCAATCATTGCTAGGGATTTGAAAACAACAATGACGTTTTGTGAAATTGAAGGAACATAACCCAGGATGACTACTTCTTGCTGAACTTTAAAATCACTTTAGGAAAACATCAACAATAGTCTATCAAAACTCTAGTGTCCTTATAGTCAACATCACAGACCAAATTCTTTTGGCACAATATTGAGAGTCATTTAAGACATATTGCAAAGACATTCACATCTCCAAACAAGACCAAGGCAGGTGGATTAGATTGATCAAAAACACAAAATAATAACATGTGTACATCTCAACTCACTGATCTTGAATACCAAGATATAAAGGATTATCATCAAATTGTGAACATCGAAATCCCTCTCATGCACCTCAAAACCTCTAGCATTTGAGCAATATTCTTAACAAGGTCACCTCTCTCTTTTTGATAGAGTTCTGGGACAAGAGTGACATCAAGGTCAACTACCTTTTCCCTTGAGAATCCAACAACCTTGTCAATAGTAGTTGCCATTACTCCTGTCAGTTGCAAGCTTGGAATCAATCATTGATTCCACCACCACAGTTTTTGAACCTATTGCCAAGTTTGTCTTCCATAACCTTCTTTAATGCCAAATGCTTCTTTGCTCTACTAGGGTAAATCCAAACACTAGTGATCTTCTTAGGGTTTTCTTCAAACTCTAGCACTCTAAGGCAAGAGTACTAGAGTATAACATGAAAGATCAACCCTCAAACGACAGTTACAATATACAATAGAATCACATCACACTAGCTATCACATCTATATGATCAATCTCTCTACAAGTACAATGTACAATATGTACAACTATCCTCAAGGAATAATGCTGGAAGCTCCATTTGGTCTATAGCAATCATTGAAATTGAACAAGGTTGCTGTTCTTGTAAAACCTTGAGTCACAACTCAGCCAAAATAGATCAGCCAATAATTGTCAATCTATCACATAATGAATCAGCTCCCCTTGAGCTTTGAAAATCAACAAAACAATCAAATGGTTAAGCATGCATATCACATGCATCAATCCACTCCAAAAATTAGCATCCATTGGAATAAATCAACTACTTATGACAGATCCTTCTATGTATCACAGTTGCTGAAAATAAATCACATACCAATGATCATTGAAGTAGATCTTCTACCTATCACAGGTGAAGACGCACTCTCATCACAGGAGTAACTAGGGTTTCAACCCATCCAATCCTTTATGTGTGCAAGTGCTCATCTCAAGCACACTGTGATTTCAACTTTTACTACCGAATAACCTCTCCGAGGTTCAGCCATTGAAATATCTGGCTCTCAAATCAGCAAGAAGGCAATCTTAGTCAAATCAATGCCAGTGGCATGTGGAAATTTTGAGAATCCATGCTCAATGCAAATTTAGAAATTTCACTTCAACCTTGAGATTCCTTGGATCTTTCTCTTGTGAACTAGATATAAATTACTATAATGTATATTTCGCTTCCATCCAAGCAAATACATAAGGCAGTCCAAGAAAATAAACTCTAACAAAAAGATGGTGTGCTATCCAACTAGTTGTTAGCCCAATGCTCCCTCTTATGTCATGGTTAGTTCTCCAAGTGTCCTCATCCAAGGTGCCCCTCTTGTTGTGTGCCACATGTCCTCTTGTTCGTAATGCTCCTTAACATGTGTGCCAAGGTAGTTACTTGTTCCAATGTCTCTCCTCAACTTATGTGGCCAGATCCACAACTGATTTCCATAAAGTAGCCTCTTCAACGTGAGCATCATAAAGTCAACTATCCAACCTCTTAGGTGTATGCCACGTGGTCCCATGTTCGTAGGGCCATGTACCCTTCTCCAAGTGTTTAGTGCTCATACCTCTCATGTGGACACCTCTCTTGTCTAGCAACTGACTTCCCCCCATTATGTGCACCCACTGAATTAGACATCATGCCACATAGAGAATGAGCTCCTAGGTAAATGTACCATGCTAGTTTTCTACTCAAGGTCAAGCATCCACTCAAAGTGAGTCCTTCATATCTCCCTCAAGGATCACCAAGGGACTTGGAGACCTGGTGCTCTCCTAGCTATGTGAAAACACTTTTGGAGTAACCCCAAAAGCTGACACGACCTTTTTCAATGTTCTCAAGGGGACTTGGATCTTTCCATCAAAGTTCTTCAAAAATATCCAAAATGCACTGCAATCAAAGGGTCATATCCATGCGGATCAAGGAGATGCATGTTTGTTCATATTTGATCACTCTCAAGTTCTTCAAATCTTTAGTTCATCATCTTTATCATTCAACTTTCTTGACATGTAATTCTTAGACCTATCTGCTTTTAGTCAATTAAAGATGGTAGGAAATTTCTTTCATTAGACAATTATGTAAGAAAGCACGCAGTAGTTTACTTTCTCCTCTTTTATTGCTGGCTATTCTGAGTGATGTTACTCTCTAGTAGCTTCACGTATCTTACCTAATATGTGGTTGGCATTAGAGCCTTTTTGAAATCGAAAATTGAGGTGGACGTTTTTATTTATTTCGTGAATTTTATCAACAATTATGAAGGAGGGCATTGACTTGGATTTTTCATAGACACGTTATGATTTTTTATAGAGGTTATGAACTCAAATTTGACATACGGATATTAAAATTGGGAAGGAAATTCTCTGTGGGTGATGTTTCTTTGATTGTTTTTGTGCATGGATATTGTGTCATGGGCTAAATTTTATAAACTGAGGTGTTTCTAGTTGGTAACATGCTAGTGAATTTGTACTATTTCATGCCCATTTAATTTACATGAAGACATTTCCTGTAAGAGAATGCAATACTGTGAATATATGGAAATACTGGAATAGCTAAGTTCTCTCTATAATTGTGTAAGAACAGGAAGGAGTTATGAAAACACATGATGAGGAAACAAAAAAATTCTTCAAGCACTCGTCGGTTCAATGTGAGCTAGCTTCGCGTTATGCAAGTAGTGGCTTGAGTTGGGTCGAACAAATGGTAAGTTTCCCAGAATTATTCATTCTGCTTTCTGAATTTTTATATTTTTGGGATTAGGACATTATCGTGAATTTGCTGCTGACAATAGAATATGGTAGTAAGTATGTGGTTTGCCAAGAACAGATTGAGATTGTGTTGGTTGCCATATTTTTCTTGCTATCATTTTATTGGCTTTCTTTGGCATTATTCAGAAGAAAAGCAAAACAGGATGATTTCATAATTCAAAAACTTAACGAAGAAGACTGTTGCGTCATTGTAGTTTTTCTTGAAAGAGCTACAATTATATATTTCTCATGACGATTGACCTCATTTAGCTGTGATATTTTGGAGTTTGAACTGTTCACAGAAGGAAACAGTTAAAATACTATATGATTGAATAGGCAAATTCCTATGAAATTATGTATTGAGATACAAATAGAAAAGCAGCTGAGATAACACCAATCTCCAATTTGATATTTAGTTGTATGATTTAAACAACTGGGATAACATCACTCTCCAATTTGATATTTAGTTCCAAAAATCCTTAGAAAGAGATCCAAGTTAAGGGTTAGAGTTTTTGAGTAGTTCAAGTGGAAGCATGCTTGCTTGAATAGTGATCACTCAAATATATTGGACCGATTATTTATCTGCTTTTCCTTTTTACTCAGTAAAGAAAACTGTAGTATAACAAAAGCCCAGCAACCTATAGCCTTCGATATTAGCTTAATGTAGTAGATGGCATTCCAGCAAATTTTCCTTTCTAGATCTACAAATAATTGTAATATTTGTAGTAGGCCACTATTCTCAACAAAGGACATATAATTGGGCTTTACTATTGAATAGGACTCCATTATTTTCCGAAACCTTTCTGAACCTGATCTGTCCATATCTAAGTTAGCAACAAATCGTCCAATGAATTTTATCTCTAGCAGTACTGATCATTTGTCACCTTGTATATTGGCATGAATTAGGACGAGTTCTCATCTGGCACTCTGCATTTCTAATAATTTTAGATACTGTTCCATGGGAAAACATTCCCTACCACAATTCTGTTCCTGCATATCACTTTGGGTGGAAGTCTTGTTATTTCTTCAGTAAATCATACCTGTCATGATTACTTTGATTACTCACCAGATTCTCCCTCATCAGAGATCAAAACATGGAATTTTAGAGATTCCCCTAGTAAAGGATTTGCAAATGTGACATATTAATTTATCATTTCAAACACGTAAGTGTAATGTAAATTCCTTTAGGAAATATATCGTAACAAGAATTTAATGCCCTTGTGAATTCAGATCTTTAGTGTTTCATGTTGTTTAAAAACAAAGATTCTTTGAAAATCTTGTTTGAGTTCTTCCAACGCACACGATTTATAACTTTTAATGATATTAATTGTTAATGGTATAGGTCGGTCCTAGTAAGTTGCTAAGAAATATCAGTTCCACTGAAGGTGCAATAATTTTTGAGGCTGTTATGCTGATTGATATCCACATTAACAAGATGCAAATAGATTCTGAGTAAAGGGCATGTAGTGGAGGGTGTATGTGAACAAAGCTGTACATGTTTTATGTCGATTTTCTCTGAGGCTTGAGCATATCTTCTTTTTCTTGTTCTAACTTTTACTTACATTGTTTTCAATGTGGCATTGCTGTTCACAGGTTGTGGGTATCATCCATACTCATCATCAGAAAAATGTGATAGTGGACTCACAAGCTCATGGAGACTACAGAAAAATAACTGCATTTATTGGTGGGCTTGATCTTTGTGATGGTCGTTATGATACTCCCGAGCATCGTTTGTTCAAGGATCTTGAGACTGTCTACAAAGAAGATTATCATAATCCTACTTTTACAGTATGCATTCCCTTTTATTTTAGCATGTTATTGTTGTGTACTTGCCACAACCATGTTTGGAAATTGAAATATAACTTTACTGCCCATGATTGTATTAAACATATTAAAAGCTTTTTATACCGGGTATGCAATAGATCAACTGTAATCCAATATTATATATGGTGGTTTGTATACACATGTTGTAGCAATCTGTATTTGAGCTGAAATTACACCCATGGGTAAGGAACTTGCTGGGTCCTTTCAAATTTCAGAGTAAATGGAAGCTGTTGCTATCAGCTATTGTATGGCATGGAAGGCTGTCCATATGCTTGTTGTCCATTGACGGAGACTGTCCAACTTGCTGAATTATCATTATGCTGCTCCATCTTTGAAGAGTCATATATGATTGCTATTTATGTATTCGAGTCTTCTTTCAACTGAGCCCGGGAAATTGGTCTTCCATGCATAATATTTGGTGCATGTCACCACCCTTGTATTCTCTGTTGTCTGTGCTGTTGAGAACGGTGTAAGCTTCACTTCCGGCCACAATCAAACTTATGTTATTGTTATTGTTAGGTGTGTCTAAGGCCATCCTAGTCAATTAGGGCTAGTTGTATGGGTCCAAAACCTCTCTTGGGGTAAGAACCCTAGTTCTTCAGAATCAGAACTAGAGCAGCGCAGCATGAAATCCATAACAAGTGTGCTGGAGCTCAACCATAAGTGCACCAGAGAGAGATCACAACCATAGCAACCAGGAACAAAAAAGTACATGATAGGTAAATGTGCCCATGTGCTAATCACTTGCATAAAGAATGAAAGAATGAAAATGATCACATATAAAAAGAAAATAAAAAAGAGTGGTTTATATATAACCATCTGAAGCGATGATTTAAAACTCCGACTCCGACTCCGACTTGGTATTGACTCGGCTGGTTTGATTTCAATGACTCGGTCGTTGTAAAAAATACATTAGATATTTATTTTTTTGATAAAAAATCATATTTTTAAAGATTTTCATTCATGTTTCCAAACACAAAGCTTTAGAATATAGAGAGAAGACAACATATGATCAAAGTAGGCTCATGAATATATCCATTATATCAAAATGACACCCAGTGCATTGTTCAATACAAAGTTCATACTTAGCCACCAATGCCAGGACTCTTTTCTGCCTCAGCCTAAGGACAATCACTAGACTATGACAACAATAATACCAATTCTCTGCCCCTAATGAAGTCTCAAAACCCTTGATTTAATTCTGGTCAAGCTCCAGAACAATCAGCGGTAAATATGTATTTATTAGTCCATTGCCAGAACATTTGCTTTTTTAAAAACATTGTATGGCTCAATGCATTGTTTCAGTTTTCTAATTCATGCCACTAGGATAACCATACTTCGGCCTTGTAATTTTCAAAACTTTCTCAGTGATAGATTACTTTAGGGCTATAAATATGCAATAAACAACAACCCAACCATTGATATGTAGGAGGTGGAACAACTTTTGACAAATGTGCTTCATGATTTTTGTCAAAGAGCCGAGGCGGCCGAGTTGTTATCATGCAGGCCAAGTCGTTACCGAGTCGGCCGAGTTGTTACCGAGTCCACTGAGTCAATGACTGGCTCGGTAACAACTCGGCCAATCGTTTTGTTTCGGCTACCAAGCCGACCCGGCCAGGCATTGACTCGGTCTGACTTAGCCGAGTCGGAGTCGACTCGACCATTTTATAAAACAATAGCCGTGGCATTAGCACTGTCATGGGCAACAATACAGTATCAATAGTAGCACAATGTTGATGGCAGCAACAGTGCGGAAAGGAGATGCTTTAGAGATAGAGAAACATGCAGCTGGACATTGTTGCTAGAGCACATTCCTCGCTAAGAGGGAGTGTTAGTTTTTGGTAGCATCATATGTGCTCTAGCCATGAAAATTGGTGGAGAGGCTAAGGCACATGAGTTCTAAAGAACCTAGAAATCGTTTGGTGAAAGTCCACTTGGATTGTTTTTTATTAGAATAATTAATATTTTCAATGGGGTTACTATGTCTAAACCTAGGAAAATTAAAGTATTAATGGGTATTAATCAAAATATGGGTGAGAATGTTTTAGAAAGTCGATCAAGTCAAGTTTTTAATCTTAGTCGTTGATTAGAGACTTAATCTCTGCCGTTGAAGTCTCAATGAAAAAAGTATAAGAAGGAAGCTTGGGGTTCATTCAGGAACACACAGAGAGAATGAATTGATCTAGAGTTCGAAATTTCTGGGGCTTGGAAGCTGAGAAATTCGAACTAAGTGATCATTCTGCAGCAGAGGGGCAGGGATAGTTGGGGGATATTGGGGCAGAGAGGCGGAGAGCCACCAGTAGAGGCAGCACAACACCTAGAGGGACTGATGCTGGGCCAGTCTGGGCCCACGCAGGCTTGACGCAAAGCCAGAAGGGCCAGCGCAAAAGGGACGCTGCCTTCATGCAGAAAGATAGAATTGCCGAGGAGGTGCCAAAACAGTCGGGAGAGGTTGATGCAGAAGCTCCAAGAGATAGAAGAGACAATGCAGGGCTGACGCAGGGCCTACCCAAGGACAACATTGAGATAACCGGGGATTTGCCAGTTCTGCTGTCGGATCAACCCGAAACTGTCGGGTGAAGTGAGGTAATCTCACTCAGTTTTCCGCCATGATATTTTTCTCTGTAACTGGATTACCGAGAGGGCTTCCAACATTATATTCAAAACTACTTCTTAATAATATAAAACCCTCAGCGCTGCTGCACTGATTTTCCCGCGTTGGGTTTTTCCGCGGACTATTTTGTCGAAAAATAATGGTTTCCTATATATCTTGTTCTTTACTCAGTTTCTTGTCTCATGTAATCAAATTAAATTGGTGTGGGTTACAATAGTAATTTACTTAAGTATTTTTCAGAAAATAACTTGATAATGTATATTAAAATCAAGTAGGAGTAGTGAATTCAGTTTATCTGTATTAGGGGTTCCTTGAGTATAGGAATTTTCATAACCAACATTGTTTCCACAACAGGGCTTTGACTGACAGCTCTTATCAGATCAGAGCACAATGTTGGCGAGACAAATGACTATAGACACCTTCATCATTGTCTCTTAAGGTACATACCCACTCGGGTGTTCACTGAGTATGACCTTCTAGGACTATTCTTGTCTAGGGTTTCCAGTCCTCAAAGAATATCGGTCCTCTTGCCTACTCTTATCTTGGATGCCCTGCACATCCTCAAAGAGCATCGAATATTAGATGATTACCCAACCATCGATTCTTTCTCCCTAGGTGAAGACAAGAATGTTGTGTCTATCGTGTGTCTACATTTCCATTCATGGCCTTCACCTAGACTTACGGCTGTTAGTCTTGGTCTCATGACACATGAAATAGAAAAAACACAACTGTCACTCCTTTTTAATCAGGGGTGATCTATTTCAAGCTCCCTCTTGATCAGGGACCTGTTAGAGCTTCCTTTTAGCTAGGGACTCTTGTATACATCAACAACTTCTTCTTCGTGGGTCCTTCACCTGCTTGATCAACTTCTCTCCTTGATGTCATGAAAATTAGTTGAGCTTCTTTCTTGTAGGGCAACAACCACCAATCACTTTCCTCCTTAGTTCGTCTCATCGTTTCTTTCTTCATGGAAAGTGGCCTTCTTCATATCTGGAACCTTCGTCATACTCATTATGCTTCTTCCATTCATCACATGAATGGTAGTTGCACTAGTAAGTAGCCCTGCATGAATTTATCCAGATATTATTCAAGAAATCTAAATATATCATTATATCAAATCGCACCTTATTAGGTGGCTCTTCATCATGACTCATACTTCATATGAGGACACATTATGTTGATTTCATCTAGTGTGTCTTATGTCTTTTTGCATCCTTTCAAAGGAGGAGATCCTTTTTCTCTTGATCATGCTTCTCAAGATAGAAGTAATGATCTATGTTACTTTCAACCATATGACATGTCATTATAATATTAAACACAAGCATACATACTTATTTTTACCTTAGATCATTGATGCTTCTTCCAGCAGCTTCCTAGATAGAAGAGATCTTCAATCCCTTGATCTGCTTTATGTCATCACATCATCGTCTCATGGATTCGATGAGTTGGAGTTCCTATTGAAACACTTGCTTCCTCTCTAGATTAGTGAACCCTACGTTGAGGATTCCATCAGAGAATTTTGAGTATCTTGTATATCCCCAACTGGCAGATGTTTCCTTTTTGATTTTGATGTATGATGAGCATTGTCCTAGATGACTCCTTCCTTTACAAGTACTAGGCGCGATTTTATCTTTTTGTTGAAAATATTGCGATTAAACGATAATATCGCGATTTTAACAACATTGCTCTGGCGAGTCCCATATCTGTTAGTCATATATCTCATCTTCATGTTTACTGTATAAGCTGTCTGTGGGTTGCATTGAAACGATATTATATGCTACGTTGTCTGAGAAACAATCCATTGATACACAGTAAGCATGGACGCCACGGGAATAGCAGTCAAAACGCGGTGAACTTAAGAGATCCGGGGATTGAAATAATCATCACCGGCGCCTCCGGAAAAGTTTAAGGTGCCTCTGCAAAATTTTAATGCGCGACTTCAATCCGTGCAAATATATTTCATGGAACATTACACATTGTTCTCCTCATCGTTGATTTTTCCCTTCTGTTTTGTGCCTACCTATCATTCTTTTTCCGCTGTGCCTACTTGTCATTCTTTTCTCCTTGTCTGCGTTTCTCATTAAGAATGACCAAACATTTCCTGTTCGCCCTGGCGTTACACGTTAGTAATAGAGTACACATGGTTTTTCTCTATTCCACATGGTATGCTTCCGTATCATGAATCATCTGCGTTTTTTAATACATCTCGGCCTCTCCATCGCACTCTGGTATACCCGCTCCTCTGGTTGACATAACACCCGCAGCAACCATACCACCTCTATTTCATCTAAATCCGTTATAGCACCTGAATCCGTTATAGTTGGGGGATTTTGGATGTAGTAGGTTTTGTGGCGTTTGTATATTTTTCAGGATTTAAATGAGGTTGTAGAGGTGAAAGAAGAATTGGTTTTTAAAGCGCTCTATGGAATTTTGAGGTGCACTATGTACTAAAATGGGCCTTTCGTGATGTAAGAGGAAAAACCTGCAGTTTATGTGATTAATGTAATATCGATCTGGTGCTGATTTGGAAGAGATTTTTTGACAGTGCATAGCTGATCTGAATATTTCTTTGGGAAATGTTTTATAATAATCAATTTTCATGTAAAGTGTTTTGAAGACTCCGCCATTATCATACACTGTCACGATACCTCTGATATATACATCAGAACTATATTTGACTACAGTGCATTTTTTTTACAAATTTTACATGCACTCAATCGTATCTTCTTTTGAAGAGGCTGTGTGCCTTACTCATAAAGAAAAGAATCTTGCCCAAGATTCTTCCAGAGGAAGAGATGTTCGAAGAGGAAGATATTTCAGAGACGGGGCGGCAGACACTCTTAAGAAAAAAAGGCAGATTTGCACTGCATACCCTACAAAAGAAATGGATCACATGATGCCTCTACATGCAAGTTACCATGGGACAAAATTGAGCAGCAAAGAAACCAACAGAAAGGTAAAACTAATGACACAGACAAAGGTAAAGCACCTGAATCCCCTCACTACGTTGTGGCACAATGTAATATTGGAGTAAATGAAGATTTATTTAATGCTTCACTTGCTTCTTGGAAAAATGATTGGTTGCTTGATTCAGGAGCAACTTGCCACATGACTCATAGAAAATATTTTTTTGAAGAATTTACTGACAATGTTGATGGAGCAGTATACTTTGTAGACCAATCAAAAATCAAGCCATCAGGGCTTGGCACAATCAGGCTTAAATTGTCTGGTCTTCCAGACTTTCTTTTCAATCATGTTCTATATCTCCCACAGCTCAAGAGAAACTTGCTGTCCTTGGTCCACATCCACCAGCAAGGTCACTCCATTCATATATTTGATGGCAAGCTTGAGGTGAGAAAAACATCTGACCACTAACTTGTCATGAGGGGAATAGAAGAAGAGAGGCTTCTCAAGCTGCAAGGTACCTCTGCTTGTGCACAACATTTCTCATACAATTCTCATTATGAAGAAGGTACACTTCCATCAAGTTTATTATGGCATGCTAGATTTGGACATTTGAACTATGACAGCTTTTGCTTGTTGAATAAAAATGGTGTTGATGGTTTGCTTACAATTCCTAGGAAATTTAAGCAATGTGATGCTTGCATTCTCGGAAAGCATAGCAAACAGTCTTTTGATGATTCACATGCAAGAGCACATAGAAAACTTGAACTCATTCATTCAGATTTATGTGGTCCAGTGCTTGTTCCTTCTGCAAATGGAAATAAATATATGATGACATTTATTGATGACTACACCAGAATGTGTTGGGTTTATTTATTGAAGAACAAATCTAATGCTTTTCAAACATTCAAGAACTTTCATAAATGGATTGAATGTGACGCACAATCTCATATTGGGTCTATTCGCATTGATAATGGAAAAGAATACACATCAAATGAATTTGAAAACTATCTTCGCCAACATGGGATCAAACATCAAACAACTGTACCTTATAATCCCCAACAAAATGGTGTAGCTGAAAGAATGAATAGGACAATCTTAAATATGGTACGCTCCATGCTCTTCTTCAAAAATGTAAATATAATGTTTTGGGCTGATGCTGTTCTATGTGCTGCATATATAAAGAATAAATGTCCATTTAATGCTATTAGAAACAAGACCCCATATGAAATGTGGTATGGACATGTTCCTTCGGTAAAGCATCTTAGGGTCTTTGGTTCCACCTATTATGCCTTGATACCAAAGATATATAGAAGCAAACTTGGTGCAAGAAGTCGTAAGTGTATCTTCCTGGGGTATTCAAACACCTCCAAAGCATACCGTCTCTACGATGAAGTCAATAAAAAGTTGGTTGTATCTAGAGATGTAATTTTTCTCTGACAATGTTTTTGAGCAGCAACTTGATCGCTTGGATAGATTCACAAATGCAAAATCATTTCAAGAATTTGATAATCAGAGTGCACATCTTGAAGGGGGGATTCCTAAGCGCGATTTTATCTTTTTGTTGAAAATATCTCGATTTTAACAACACTGCTCTGGAGAGTCCCATATTTGTTAGTCATATATGTCATCTTCATGTTTACTGCATACGCTGTCTATGGGTTGCATTGAAACGATATTATATGTTGCGTTGTCTAAGAAACAATCCATTGATACACACTAAGCATGCACGCCGTGGGAATAGGAGTCAAAACGCGGTGAATTTGAGAGATCCGGGGATTGAAATAATCATCACCAGCGCCTTCGCAAAAGTTTAAGGAGCCTCTGCAGAATTTTAATGCGTGACTTCAATCCGTGCAAATATCTTTCATGGAACGTTAGACGTTGTTCTCCTCATCATTGATTCTTCCCTCCCGTTTTGTGCCTACCTGTCATTCTTTTTCCGCTGTGCCTACTTGTCATTCTTTTCTCCTTGTTCGCGTTTGTCATTAAGAATGACCAGACATTTCCTGTTCGCCCTGGCGTTACACGTCAGTAATAGAGTATACATGGTTTTTCTCTATTCCACGTGGTATGCTTTCGGATCATGAATCACCTGCGTTTTTGAATACACCTCGGCCTCTCCATCGAATGGCCTCTCCATCGCACTCTGGTATCCCCGCCCCTCTGGTTGACATATCACTCGCAGCAACCATACCACCTCTATTTCATTTAAATCCGTTATAGCACCTGAATCTGTTATAGTTGGGGGATTTTGGATGTAGTAGGTTTTGTGGCGTTTGTATATTTTTCAGGGTTTAAATGAGGTTTTAGAGGTGAAAGAAGAATTGGTTTTTAAAGCGCTCTATCGAATTTTGAGGTGCACAATGTACTAAAATGGGCCTTTCGTGATGTAAGAGGAAAAATCTGCATTTTATGTGATTAATGTAATATCGATCTAACGCTGATTTGGAAGAGATTTTTTGACAGTGCATAGCTGATCTGAATATTTCTTTGGGAAATGTTTTATAATAATCAATTTTCATGTAAAGTGTTTTGAAGACTCCGCCATTATCATACACTGTCACGGTATCTCTGAAGAGATGGTCGAAGAGGAAGTTATTTCAGAGACAGGGGGGCAGACACTCTCAAGAAAAAAAGGCAGATTTGCACTGCATACCCTGCAAAAGAAATGGATCACATGATGGCTCTACATGCAAGTTACCATGGGACAAAATTGAGCAGCAAAGAAACCAACAGAAAGGTAAAACTAATGACATAGACAAAGGTAAAGCACCTGAATCCGCTCACTATGTTGTGGCACAATGTAATATTAGAGTAAATGAAGATTTATTTAATGCTTCACTTGCTTTTTGGAAAAATGATTGGTTGCTTGATTCAGGAGCAACTTGCCACATGACTCATAGAAAAGATTTTTTTAAAGAATTTACTGACAATGTTGATGGAGCAGTATACTTTGTTGACCAATAAAAAATCAAGCCATTAGGGCTTGGCACAATCAGGCTTAAATTGCCTGGTCTTCCAGACTTTCTTCTGCATCATGTTCTATATTTCCCACAACTCAAGAGAAACTTGCTGTCCTTGGTCCACATTCGCCAACAAGGTCACTCCATTCATATATTTGATGGCAAGCTTGAGGTGAGAAAAGCATCTAACCACTCACTTGTCATGAGGGGAATAGAAGAAGAAAGGCTTCTGAAGCTACAAGGTACCTTTGTTCGTTGCACAACATTTCTCATACAATTCTCATCATGAAGAAGGTACACTTCCATCAAGTTTATTATGGCATGCTAGATTTGGACATTTGAACTATGACAGTCTCCACTTATTGAAGAAAAATGGTGTTGCTGGTTTGCCTACAATTTCTAGAAAACTTAAGCAATGTGATGCTTGCATTCTAGGAAAGCATAGCGAACAGTCTTTTCATGATTCACATTCAAGAGCACATAGAAAACTTGAACTCAGTCATTGAGATTTATGTGGTCCAATGCCTGTTCCTTCTGCAAATGGAAATAAATATATGATGACATTTGTTGATGACTACACTAGAATGTGTCGGGTTTATTTATTGAAGAACAAATCTGATGCTTTTCAAACATTCAAGAACTTTCATAAATGGATTGAAAATGATGCACAATCTCATATTCTGTCTATTCACACTGATAATGCAAAAGAATACACATCAAATGAATTTGAAAACTATCTTCGCCAACATGGGATCAAACATCAAACAACTGTACCTTATAATCCCCAACAAAATGGTGTAGCTGAAAGAATGAATAGGACAATCTTAAATATGGTATGCTCCATGCTCTTTTTCAAAAATGTAAAGATAATGTTTTGGGCAGATGCTGTTCTATGTGCTGCATATATAAAGAATAGATGTCCATCTAATGCTATTAGAAACAAGACCCCATATGAAGTGTGGTATGGGCATGTTCCTTCGGTAAAGCATCTTAGGGTCTTTGGTTCCACCTGTTATGCCTTGATACCAAAGGTACGTAGAAACAAACTTGGTGCAAGAAGTCGTAAGTGTATCTTCCTGGGGTATTCAAACACCTCCAAAGCATACCGTCTCTATGATGAAGTCAATAAAAAGTTGGTTGTATCTAGAGATGTAATTTTTGTTGAATCATCCAAAACTGACAATGTTTTTGAGCGGCAACTTGATTGCTTGGATAGATTCACAAATGCAAAATTATTTCAAGAATTTGATAATCAGATTCCACATCCTGAAGGGGGGATTCCTATACTAGATCAACATGTGGAATCTTCTTCTGAAGAACACTCTCCCCCGCATGAAACTCCAACAACGGATGATGCTTTAAGTGATGTGATTGATAGGATTGGGAGTCTCAATTTTGATTCAGTCCTAACTCAATCAACAGAGCAGCCTGGACCATTTGAGAAAGGTCCCCCAAAGTGGCTGACAAAGGCACTTGAAAGTGTTCATCCTGATGATGTTGGAAAGACAAGAACTAGAAATTCAAACCGACAAAATGGAGGTAATGTAGATGACTCTAATTCACCTGTTGATATGGATGTTTCTTATGATTGTGAATTGAACTTGTCTACAAATTTTGAACCAACTTCCTTCAAAGAAGCTGCTTTTAATGATGAATGGAAAGAAGCGATGCAAAAGGAGTATGATGCCCTCATAAAGAACGACACTTGGAAGCTAGTTGATCTTCCATTAGGAACCAAACCAATTGGATGCAAGTGGGTCTACAAGAACAAGTATAAAGTTGATGACTCACTTGACAAGCGCAAAGCTAGGGTTGTGGCAAAAGGTTTTGCACAGAAGGAAGGGGTCGATTATGAGGAGACTTTTGCCCCCACAGCAAAATGGGCTACCATCCGGACACTTTTTGCCCTATTAGCTCAGAACGGTTGGAAAGTCCATCAAATGGATGTAAAAACTGCTTTCTTGAATGGAGATCTAAAAGAGAATGTTTTTATGTCCTAGACTGAAGGATTTGCTATGAAAGGACATGAACAAAAAGTATGCAAACTTGTGAAATCCTTGTATGGCCTCAAACAAGCACCGCGAGCCTGGTATGAAAAACTAACTGAGCATCTTCTGAAACTCAATTTCAAAGATTATGATCTTGATGATGCAACTTTATTTGTGAAGAAAGTTGGCAAAACAATTGTATATCTTGTGGTATATGTAGATGATCTTTTGATGATAGAGAATAATGAAAGCTACATTGCATCCATAAAGAAGGAATTGGGGAAAAGTTTTGAAATGACTGATTTGCGCTATGTTCATTACTATCTTGGTATTGAAGTAACTGAACATCCAAAGTCCATATTTATTTCTCAAAAGAAGTACATTGGAGATCTATTGAACAGGTTTGGCATGACAGAATGCAATCCCCTTACTACTCCAATGGAACAAAACTTAAAGCTCACATCTATTGAAGGAAAAGAATTTGAGGATGCAACAAAGTATAGACAGCTTGTAGGAAGTCTCAACTACCTAACTACTACCAAACCAGACATTTTGTTTATTGCTGGAATCCTCTCGAGGTTTATGCAAAAGCCTTGTGAAGGACATTAGTCTGCTGCAAAAGAGTTCTAAGGTAGTTGAAGGGAACTGAAGACTTTGGAATCAAGTATACACAGGTGGACGACTTCAGATTGATTGGATACTCTGATTTAGACTTCGATGGAGACAAAGAAACTGGGATATCTACTTCAGGATATGCTATGAGTCTTGGATCAGGAGCTATCTCCTGGAGATCACGCAAACAATTAGTTCCAGCATATTCCACAACAAAAGCAGAATATGTGGCAGCAGCTGAGGCAACAAAAGAAATTGTGTGGCTCAAGAAAATTCTTGAAGATTTGCAGGTAAAAAAAATACAATCAACTCCACTTATGATTGACAATACCTCTGTAATAAAGTTGGCCAAGAACCTAAAGTTCCATGATCGAACAAATCACATCAATACTAAATATCATCTGATTCGACATCATGTTGAGGCCAAAACAATCCATCTCCGTCATTGTTCCACTAATGAGCAAATTGCAGACATCTTCACCAAAGCACTTGGAAGAGAAAAGCTTGAACGATTCAGAATGATGCTTGGACTCACCAGCATCCCTTCAGATTAAGGGGGGGAATGTTGACACCTAATCATCAAGATTGGGTGAATAAAGATAATTGATATAAATAAATAATAAGAAATATGAAAATTCATCGAGAGATGAAGTGAATAGTCTCCCTCATGTATATAATAAAGACCAACCTGAAGGAATAATATGAATTGATTTGGTGGAGTTACTACCTGGCTTCACAGATCCATACTAGGTAATGGAAAATTTTTCCTTTGACAAGCTTTCTTAAGATTGCAAAATTCTAGATGGGAGTGATGGCTAGGGTTTGGAGCATAAAGCAATAGGAGGAGCGAACTGAAAACAATGGAGGGGCCAGGAGGAGGGAGCTCTACTCCCTCCTACAACGACGTTGTATCGAACAGAAGTAGGGAAACATATTTGAATGGATTCAGGAAACCATTTGAGGCTAGGAAAACAAATGCACACTCAAAAGAACCAGATATCAGCAAAGCATAGGTACAGGAAGAAACTCACGGGACGATCAGAAGGGAGAAGAGACCAGAGAACAATAGTCAAAAAAATGTGTACAACTCGGCAGAAGGACACTGTAAGCCCAAAAATGCCACCAAACCCTCGGTGGTTCTGAATGATCATGCACTGCAAGAGCACAGAGATCACATGATGGCGTATGCTATTATATGCAAGTTTATGGGCATATGGCCCACAAAGAAGAATCTGTATATTTGGATTAGAAACAACTGGAAACCAAAGGGGGATATAAATCTGCATCTAGGGTCCAAGGATTTCTCCATAGTGGTTTTGAACAGCCTAGAGGATAAAGACAGAGTTTTCGAAGGAGGACCCTATTTCTGTGCTGCTACAGGACTATATATGAGACCTTGGGTAACTTTGTCCTGGAGCGAGAAATGTTCTCATCGGTCCCAGTATGGGTAAGACTTTACTCCTTACCTCTAGATTATTGGCTGCCTGAATCCTTGAAAGCTATGTGAAATAAATTAGGACATTTTCTAAAAATATCAGAGGCTACTATGCGAGGGAAATATACTTGCTTCACACGAATATGTGTAGAAATGGATCTATCAGGAGCACTCTCGATGAAGTGGTCTTAGAATTTTATGATGAGGAATGGGTACAGATGGTGGACTATGAGCATGTCCTGTTTAGATGTC
The DNA here is from genome assembly GCA_000404065.3 of Pinus taeda. Classification (NCBI taxonomy): domain Eukaryota; kingdom Viridiplantae; phylum Streptophyta; class Pinopsida; order Pinales; family Pinaceae; genus Pinus; species Pinus taeda. The sequence goes on along the minus strand of APFE030759374.1, from coordinate 31,140 downwards.
AGAAATGTCATGAACATGGACACCTTTTTAGAGATTTCCCACAAAACAAGAGGGAGGATAATTTGGGGACCAACGCAGACAAAGATCCCGAAGGATACACCAAGATAGGGGGTAGAGGAAAAGGAGGAGGAAGAAAGCACCAGAAAATATAGAGTGATTACAAACTAGCAAGTCACAATAGTTTTGAAATTTTAGAAGAAGAAGGGGGAACAGTGAAAAGGGTGTTACTCTGGACAACCATTCCGGAGAGAAAGAAAAGGAGGACAACATGGAAATATTACAGGAAAAAAATGAACATCAAGAAACCATACCAAACAACCTGGAACTAAGCAGGGACCAAGAGATGACCCCTAGTGAAGTTGGGACAGAGGACCAAGAACTACATGAGATTCTTGAGAGGGAGAATCTCGATTTGGAGAAATTCTTACACCAGGGAACCAACGAAGGGATAGATTCCCTACCACAAAAGGAGTTTGATAGAGTACAACAACTTTTCGTCTGGAGATCTCAGGCAAAAACCACAGGGAACAAAAGAAGCCATGAAGGTTAGGACCAGGGAGGGGTCAAATCAATGGAGGAAATATCAAGACACTCGGCCAAGAATCCAAGTAGGAAAAGAGGTAGAAAGAGACAAAATTAACTGCTCATAGAGTGTGGGAAGCTCATGATTAACTCAGGTAAGATGAAAGACCTCACTAGTTACTCATTCAAAAACCCACCATCATGAAGCTCACATCATGGAATATCAGGGATCTAGGGAGTAAAAGGAAACAGAGGAATCTCAACAACAGATTAGAAGAAGAAAACCCAAATATGTTTTTCATATAGGAAACAAAATGTTCAATAGACAAAGTCCGGAAGATTCATAACAAATGGCTCAGTGAATATGAATACTTAGAAGTCAAAGCCAATAATACAGTGGTAGGGATTCTAAATCTTTGGAATCCTCAGATATTTGACATTTTGGATGTAGAAGCATCCAGGAACTATCTTTCAATGGTTATCCAACCTTTACGAGACAAGGATATCTATATGGTGACTAATGTCTATGGTCCTCAAAATCTTGGAGATAAACTCAAGCTTCTCACCTCAGTTGAGGATCTTAGAGAGAGACACCCAGTAATACCCTAGATTCTGGGTGGAGATTTCAACATGGTCAAATCTCTTACAGAAGAAAAATTAGGAACTCGATTGATGGGAAAGAACTCTATTGCGTTCCAGAACTTCCTCATCAATTTGAAGCTAGTGGACTTAGAAACAGCAAATGGTACCTTCACATGGAACAATAAGAGGGGAGTGGCTTCCAAAGTTGCTACAAAACTAGATAGATTCCTCATCTTGGAGGACCTCTTTCTCTCTGGGCCCAGCTTGAATTCTTTCATCCTACCTTTTGGAGGGTCAGACCACTGGCCAATTCAGCTAAAATCTTCTTTTATTGGCACTCCAAGAAACAGACCCTTCAGGTTTGAGATTGTTTGGCTTACTCACACTAATTTCATATCCAACATTGGTAAGTGGTGGAAGGAAGATCTACCTGTTCAAGGCACGAAAATGTTCATTCTGCAACATAGACTCAAACATATCAAAGTCAAACTCAAATACTGGAACAAAAGTGAGTCTGGAAATATTTTTAAAGTCAAAAGAGAAGTGGAACAAAGGGTTCAGAATATCAACCAAACTATGATCAAGGAAGGCTTCACTAAGGAAAGGAAATGGCAATCAGACTCTCTACAACAGGATTGGGACACCAGATGTCAGCAGGAGGAAATCTTCTAGAAGTAGAAATCAAGAGTACAATGGCTTAAATAAGGAGAAAGAAACACAAGGTTTTTTCACAAATCAACCATGGAACATCGAGCTCACAATCGAATCATAAAGCTCATAGATCAGTTGGGGAGAGAGCTCAGCACACACAAAGATATGGAGTTCGTTCTGGTACAACATTTTCAAAATATATCCGAGGAGCCTATCTTAAATAGATCGCTACCTATTAGAAAATTTACGCAGCATATTCTGAAACTGATGACAAGAGAAGACAATTTCAATCTCAACATACTAGTGTCAGAAGAAGAGGTAAAGGAAGTAATAAATGAGATGCACAATGGGAAAGCGCCTAGACCAAATGGATTTAATGTCGAATTCTTCAAGGAAAGCTGGGACATTGTCAAACAGGACATTCTGGAGGTGGTGGAGGACATAAGGATTTCAAAAACAATCCTAAACACGCTAAATGCCTATTTCATTGCTATCATTACTAAATAGGATAAATAAGTGACTTCAAATCGTTTCAAACCCATAACCCTTTGTAATGTGATATACAAAATCATCTCCAAATTTATTGCAAATAGACTCAAGCCCGTCTTACCAACTCTCATTATGGAGGAGCTAACTGGGTATGTGGAAGGAAGGCAAATTCTCAATAACATCATTCAAGCACATGAGATAGTGCACTCTCTCAAGAAAAACAAGCAAGCAGGGATGATCATTCAACTGGACTTAGCTAAAGCTTATGATAAACTGAGCTGTCTATATATCAAAGAAGTTCTAATAGCTTATGGCTTTGACTAGAATTAGATAAGATGGGTTATGACTTTGGTAACTTCAGCTAGCTTTTCCATTCTTCTCAACAACTCTCCCTCCAAATCCTTTCGGCCCTCGAGAGGCCTCAGGCAAGGAGATCTGATTTCGCCATTTCTATTTATTCTTATGATGGAAGGTTTAGGCAAAGTGATCACTTCTGTCAAAAGGCAGGGAACAATCCAGGGTCTCAAGCTCACACATGAAGAGGAATTGTTGACTCATCAGCAATTTGTAGATGACACTATGTTACAAGGCATACCAACGGTCAAAGAAGCCAAAGCCTACAAACAAATCCTACATGATTTTGCTTTGGCGGCTGGTACTGAGGTAAGTCTCTCAAAATCTAAAGTTTTTTTTTCAATACAAATATTTCCATCCAAAGGAACCTCTCAAGAATTATAGGATTCTAGAGAGACCAACTCCCTTCCACATATTTGGGAATATCTCTCACTAACAAACCTCAGAGCAAGGAGGTTTGGGAAACTTTGATCAACAAACTGAAGGACAAAATCTATAAGTGGACAAGTAGATCTTTAAATCTTGCTGGCAGGCTTGTTCTCACAAAGGCGGTTCTGCAGTCTCTTCCAATATATATGTTTTTGGCACTTCCTATCCCTAGAGGAGTTGCACATCAAATTAGGAACATGCAAAGAGACGTTTTATGGGGAAAATGTGAGGAAAAAAAGAAATGGGCACTAGTAGCTTGGGACAAAATCTGCATGCCAAAACCTCATGGGGGTCTTCGTTTCCATGACCCTGAAACTCTTAAAAAAGTTTTGGGGGCCAAACTATGGTGGAGATGGCTGAAGGAATCTATCAACCCTTGGGCCAAGCTTTGGAAGTAGAAATATGCAAAGGACTGGAAGGAATGGGACTTGATCAGAATGACAAGGCATATCAGGGGCTCCCGCGTTTGGAATAATGCTTGGGAGAATAGAGCTTTGTTTTAGAAACATAGCTTCTGGGAGATTGGTAATGGAAATCTCGCCTATTTTTGGGAGGACAATTGGCAGCAGGAACCCAACTTAAGTGGAGAAGGACTGGACATTCTAAGAGAGGAAACTGTCAACAAAGGACTAAAAAAGGTCAGCAACTTTTGGGATAAGATAAGGAATGGTGACAAGTGTAGAACTTGGAAAGTCCCAATTAATAATGAAGAGCATCCTCTGAAGACCCAAGCTAAATCTCTTGCTAAAATCTTGGAAAAAAGGAAAATTTTGATCTCAACATCCACATATCAACTTAGATGGGGAAGAAGCAGTGAGGGAAATTTCAATCTCAAAGAAGCCAAAGAAGTGGTCACCAAGTACAATTTTTCAAACCTGGATAAAACTTGGAAGAACCTATGGAAGCACCCTCAATGGATGAAAATCAAGGTCTTTATGTGGACGGTTCTTCACAAAAAGATTTTGACTTGGGATAATCTTAGGAAAAGGGGTTTTGTGGGACTATCCAAATGCCAGCTTTGTGGTATATAGGAAGAAATGAGGAATCACCTTGTCAGCCTCTGCACTTTCACCTCTACCCTTTGGAACTGGGTTGCCTCTATCTTTAGACAAACTGACAGAGATGAAAACGACATCTCCAATACCTTAAAGAATTGGAGGAAAAATTTCTCAGAGAATGAAACTGTCAACACATTGTGGACATTGATTCCAAGCTTTCTAATCTGGAATGTCTAGAAATAATGCAATAATAGAATTTTCAAGGACAAATCTAGCACACCCCAAAGCATAATAAATCAAATCCTAAGGCAACTCAAAGAAACTATTAATACCATTCAGAAGCAACCTCGTGCAAATCCTCCTCTCAACAGGAGGCTAGAATTCTTCTTCTTTTGGGCCTTCAGAAGTTGGTCCCCCTGGGCTCAATTCAGATTGATACTCACGCTTCAATGAGGCAGGACTTCTAGCAACCCCCCCCCTGGTTACTTAAAATTAAATACAGACGGAGCCTCGAAAGGTAACCCAGGGGAGGCAGGGTATGGAGGTGCCATTCGAGATGACAACGGGAATTTAATAGTCATCTTCCACAGTCATTTACGAAATTCCACCAAAAACATGGCAGAAATTATGGCCATAGAGCAGGGCTTAGATATTCTGAGAGATCTCAACAAGAAGAACTCCATAATAGAAGCTGATTCTAAATTAACAATCAATTCTATAAAAAAAAATTAGCTAATGGCTCTGATCCTGAGAAAATCTCGCACCATTGGAGACTTTTGCAGGTTTATTGTTGTATTCAATCACATCTGAGAATCCTGAGAACCTTAAGTTTTGTTCATGTGCGAGGAAATGCCAACAGATTAGCGGACTGGCTGGCAGGTAGCAGAATAGAAGTGGTTTTCATTCTCAAAGATTTCAATGGTCTAGTGGTTTTATGGTTTATCGGACGCATCCAAGTCCCCAAGCAGTTTTTCATAGTCTGCCTCTAATGCCATTCTTCTATCACCACGTGGTAGGGGGCGGAGAGAGAAAACCGCCTACATCAAGTGGGTTATCCTCGTGCTTCTTCTCTGTCTGATATTCTCTTTAGCCGTTGGATTCAGGGAGTGAAGATCAACAACCTTAGTTCATCAAGCTATTTCAAGGGGTTATCCTCCGGGCTTCTCGTGTTCATCGTGGTGGCTCCTGGATGACAGATATCTTAGTTGCATGGGTTTTATCCCCTGGGTAGACCCAAAATATTCCATTCTTTGAGTTTATTTTCCTTTTGTGTACGGGGTTGTGGTTATTTTGTAGATTTTTGAGGAAATGATGCCCGATTTTTTAGGTTTGGCAGTCTCCGACTGCTCTCGTTGACTTTGTTCGGGACTTGTAATATAGTTTTGTAATTTCTTAGCCTTTGAATGAGAAAGAATCACTCTTTCTTTAGCCAAAAAATAAAATCAAATGATTTAGACGTTTTATTGTTTAAAGCATGATTTAAACATCAGCCAAATATGTCTTCAATTTTATTTATTTTTTACTGTTTTTAGTTTTTCATATTCTGAAGGTGTACATGAATGGGGCCAACCACCACACATAATTTTGGTATCTTGAAGGAGCTTAAACCATTATACATGACATTGGTATGTTGAAGAAGCTAAAATCATGACATATGACATTGGTCATAGGAGCAAAGTGCGAGAGAAGAAATCATGGTTTCCATTTCCAAGTGTAATTCAAAATGTCCTTTCCAATAAATGAACATATTGTTTCTAAAATTTAATTTATTCATGTGTATTAGGAAAATCATTCTAAGGTAAATCATCATTGTTGTAGAAGAGTTTCATAAACAACAAAATTACATTTTGATTCATAGTCACTGCAAACAACATTTTCGAAAAAAAAAACAAAAATAAAAAAAATTGAGTTGTTGAAACTCAGATATCAAATATAATTGCATGTTCCAAATATTAATATATATATGGTTTCTCAATATTAATATAGGTATGGTTTCTACTATTTTTTAAAATTCAAAATTTGTTAATTTTATTTTCACACAATATTTAAGTGCATTGTTTTGTGAATATTATATTTCACTGAACAAGGAACATCACACATACTCAAAATATTGCAAATTTTTTCATTATATTCAAGTACAAAAGAATATGTATCAAGAATTTCTTATTGTATCTCAATAATTCTTATAGACAAGATAAATGACATGATCTATGCCACAAAACTGTGTCTTCAAACTAAGAGTGCAAAATAGAATAGTGGGAACCATGATGCTTCGAGATCAATTTAATTGAGTAAGTGCTTAATTTCTTACTCGTTAAATATGGAGAACCATTTGTGGATTTCAGGAGAGTCATCTCAAATCCTTTTGCAAAGGACTATTGTACATAAATGGAATATGCATCCAACAACGTTCATGGAGATGCTAACTTAGGCTTTCTTAAAAGGCACACATGACTCGGTTGTCCCGATCACAGAGTTTTTCACAAGTACTATTTGTAACGTTATTTTTGCTCATCTTCCCAACAACTTACTATAAAAGTCATTTCTCCCCAGTGATATTTTTAGCTAATTGATACCTCATAATTGTCATGTTCATAATTAATTTCATGCCATTTAAAAAAACCCCAAACAAATTGAAGTCCTCATTTTTCACAAGTAGTTTCACAACATTCATTGATACAACAATTCTATTTGTAACCCCATTTTTTCTCATCTTCACAACAACTTACTAATAAAATCCATTCCTCCTTAGTGTTAGTGATATCTTTAGTTCATAGATACCTCATAATTCTCATGTTCATAATTAATTTCATGCCATTTAAAAAAACCACAAAGAAATTCAACTCCTTTATTATGTACCTTGTTCCATCAAGGATTTCTATTGGTTTGAAACATTTATATTAGTGTAGCATTCTTTTTTAATTTAACCTTCTACTACAATCTTTAGAAAATATATAGAAATTCAAATTTGTATTGTGTTTCATCCTTTGCACCTTTTGGTGCAATTTCTAATTATTATTTTATTGACCAAATACTATGTCATCATTTGAACATACCCATGCTTGAGTAGTTTAAATTAGCCTCATGAAAAAGAGTAGTGTTAATTAATAAAAAATAATAGTGTTAATTACTATTTTATTGACCATGCACATCATCATCATTTGAACATACCTATACTTAAGTAGTTTGAATTAGCCTAACCACTTAACCTCGAAATTATATTTCTATTGACTTATCTCAACACAAACACAGTTGAGATGATTCTTATAAAAAAGAATTGTCGGAAAAGTTGGGATGTGCAACCTAGGTTTATATCCTCTTTTGTGTAAAATAAAAATAAAAAATAAAAAACCCCAAAAACAATAATAAACATAGATATTAATAGTATATTAACATATAAATTTAATTTAATTAACTATATTATTATTTGTATTTAAAAATTAATTAGAATAATAAATTTATACTTGATTTAATTTAATGAAAAAATTAATAAAAAATATAAAGTAAAACTATAGGGTTATAAATTTACCCCGGTATGAAATTTATCCCAACTATCTTAACTACTTCTTTCTATTTATTCTATATGTTACTAGCATTAAAATTCATAGAATTTTATATATATTTTATGTCAATAAAAAATAAAATGTGTTTATCAATATTACATAAACATAAAAGATTGAAAATTTTAAACCAACATAGATCTATCTTTACTCTAGATCTACCAAGTGCCCAGAGGATCAAATCTTTTTACACCCTTTACTAGTTTTCATATCAAGATATTTGATCCCTCTCAACTCTTAGTAGATCCAGAGTAAAGATGGATCTATGATGGTTTAATTGGCCCCTTTAAATAAGCTACATTCCATGTGAATGCCATGGATCAATACCATTGGTTATCAATACCATGGGTCAATACCATGTGCCATCTTTATTTTTATTAATACTAGTATTAGGGTTAATAATTTTTTTTTCATAGTATTAATAATAATTTGGCCCATATGCTTCACCTAAATAAAAACTTATTTTTGAGTGTTCATATATATAAAGTGAATTATGGAATAAATATAAAAATATATTTTATTTATTTACCACACCTCTCGTTTATTTATATTTTTATTAATTTACCATATCTCTTTTATAAATATGGTATTTGGGCCATGGTATTTAGCCCATGGAATTAAAATGGTAGTTGGCCCATAGGCTTCACCGAAATAAAACCTATTTTTTGAGCCTTTGTAAATATAACGAGGTTTATGGACTAAATATAAAAAGAGGTTTTATTTAGTTACCATACTTCTAGTTTACTTATATTTTTATTTATTTACCATACCTTTGGAGTAAGTATAAAAAGAAGTTTTATTTATTTACCATACCGCCAGTTTATTTATATTTATATTTATTTACCATAGTTATTTTTTAGTGTTCATCATAAATCTTATTACATGAAAAGGTAATGTTAAAAAGCAAAGTAAGTAAATTTTAAGAGATTCAATTTTAAAGTAGATAAAAAATACATAGGTGATATAGATAAATGTTAAAAGTGAAATTAATTTTACAAGGTAAGAAATGATGATTTTTTTTTGCTTAGAAGATTTTGTAGTAGGTATGTCCACACAATATATTTGGGTATACCAATTGACAGAATGTCGAAAGAATTGAACTCGTAAGTTTTCAATAACAAAAGCATGTTCATGATGTGGTGGTTTAGTCCCCACAAATTCAGAGGTTCATTCCCATATAAACTTATATAGACTCTTCTTTAACTCATATGAATAATAAGAAAAGTATACTTGTATGAAAAAAAACACTTTAATAATAAAAACTCAACCAATTAAACTAACTCTCGTAATAATATAAAAATAGTATTAAAAACAAATTGAATCAATTAAACCAAAACCATGAAAAAAAACATAAAATATAAAAAAATGAGTCAAATATAGTTATCACAAACTAAGATTCTAAAGTGAAAAATAAATATATTAATGTGGAATGAACCAGGGTACCAATAAAGTGAGACCAACTTTATGAGATATTATGTTTAATAAAATAGTGGCCTTCCTCGTTGAGAAAGCTTGCACTTTACCAAAACATAGGGATCAGACTCTGGGACGATTTATTAGTCACCTCCGTTTATGTGTTCATGAAAAAAATATCAAAAAACATTCGGACATGATTTTATGTTAAACAGTTCCCGTGGCAAACTAACTTTATCTTTGTCAAAGTTTGGATGTGTATATCTAATTAGTGTGAATTCCTCCACCTTAAAGTAATTGACCAAAACAATACTCAGTGTAAAATGAAATATCTATTGTCTTTATAAGTTGTAGTTATATTTTCAAATTTTTTTAAATGTAAGTTTCAATTTTTTTCATTATGGCATAGTGATGATTATAATTAGCTATGTTAAATTTGTTTAACAATTTTTTATTCTATTTTTTTGGAGAGATAAATACATATTTTGGATTTTGATTTATTTTAATATCTAAGTAATATTGAAGTTTTCTCATGTTTGTTATCTCAAAAAAAAAATATTTTTTTATTTATGGATGTAATAGATGCTTCATTTCTTCATTTTATCAAAAGATCATCTACATGTACCACAAGATATACAATAGTTTTCCCAACTTTTTTGACAAACAAAATTGCATCATCAATATTGAAATGCTTGAAATTGATCTTAAAAAAGGCTCACTTAGTTTTTCATAACATGTGGAAAGTATTTTCCTTAAGCCATAATGGGCTTGTGTGCCTTATGTTCTTGACCCTTTATAACAAATCCTCATAGTAGAGACATGTAAACATTCTCTTTCAAGTCTCCATTCAAGAAGGTTATTTTCACATCCATTTAATAAATCATCTACCTATTATGCATACCCAAGCTAATAATGCACGAATAGTAGCCCATTTATTTGTGGGAGAAAAAATCTCTTCATAGCCTATGCCTTGTTCTATGCATATCCACTCACCACAAGCCTAAACTTATGTTTGTGAAGTGAGTCATAAAATTTTCACTTGTTCTTGAAGACCCACCTATAATCAATTGGTTGAGTTCCAAATGGATAGGAGAAACATACTCCTTTGGATGGCTTCTTTCCACTCATCAAGAGAAGCAACTTCTTCAAATGAAGTTGGTTTAAAGTTAGTAGACAAATTCAATTCACAACCATATGAAACATCAATATCATTTACATTGAATTATCTACATCACCTCCATCCTGCCTTGTAGAAATTTTGGTTCCTATCTTTCCAACTTCATCAAGATGAACCTTTTCAAGTGTCTTTATAAGCAACTTTGGACCATTCTATGGTGGTCTAGGTTGCTCTAGTACTTGAGATGGTGTTGCATTCCCATTAAGGTTTAGTCTTTCAATTATCTTAATCGTATCATCCAATTGAACTCCCTATTATGGGGAAGTTGTTGGATCTTCTTCATGAGGGGAAGATGGCACTTCAAACGAAGATTCTAGAGATTGTTCCAAGATAAGGATCCCCACTTCAAGATGTAGAATCTAATTAGCAAACTCGTTATATCTCTTTACATGGTAAATATATCCAAATGATCAAATTGTTACTCAACAATTTTGTTAATCCCAGTGGATTCAAAGGAAAGTGCATCTCTAGAAAGAATGAAGTTTTCGTTTTCCTCATCATAAAGTTGAAAGTCCTTGGTGGTATTTGAGTAACCCAAGAAGATTCCCTTTCGACTCCTTGCAATAATTTCTTTTCTTTTCTTCTTAGGAATTAAGAAATAGTAGGTGGAACCAAATATATTGTAAAGCCTCACCAAAGAAATGCAACCATACCACAATTCATATGGAGTGTTATTCCCAAGGGAATGAGATGGACTCATGTTTTTCACACATATTTTCCATAGAAATGCATTATCCCAAAACGTCAACTTCACATTCTTGAAAAAATATCAAAAAGTGTACCATATTCAAGAGTGCCCCATTCATTATTTTTGCTACACCATTCTACAAAGGATTATATGGAATAATGGTTTGATGCTTGCTCATATCTTGGTGAATATATATTTCAAACTGATTCAGATCTTTGGAGGAATGAGACTTATAGAGTGACAAATGAATACCAACTAAAAATTCCCAGTAAGTCTCCTATCCCAGTACTACTTTGGCCCAAGTGCGGTTAATTGAAAAGTTATCTTGAAATCTGAAGCATTTAATGTTGGTGTGATCCAAGTTCTTTTAAAAATGAAATTTCATGAGCAAAAAAGGAATATGTCACAATTCATGAGAGAAATATTGTAGAAAAACATTATAAAAATAATTGAGACTAGGGCACAATTCATAAGAGAAATATTGCAGAAAAACATCATAAATATAACTCAGAATATGGTACCATTCATAAGAGAGTAAACATGAAATCAAATATTTATTGAATTGATAATATACCATGATACTACATTATGAGAAAATTTTTCTTTGATCCCAATGAATTCACGTATTTATATTTTTAAGAAGAGTCTTTCCACTAAGAGTCATCCCTTTTTACATTTCAAAATATCATGGGTAAGTACCATCGTTTACAAAATCCATGGGTGAATACCATAGGTGAAGATAACAAATTATGATGGTAAAAATTAAAATATTGTATGATTCAAATACCATGGGTAAATAACATGGTTTACAGAATCCATGGGTGAATACCATGGGTGAATATGATGGTGAAAGCTAAATCATCGTTCGATTAGATTCTTACTTCACTATTATGATTTATTTTTATTTTTCCTCATGCATATTTCAAATATAATCCATGATTTTACAAACATTGACACAAAAATAATTATTAACCATGGTAACTATTGTCCTTTTGGATCAATCCTCCCCCCTTCCAAAGAAATGGTCCCTATTACATAAAATCCCCTCTTTAGATGAGGAAATTTTTTCTAAACTTCGTTCCTAGTGAACCACTTTCCCTAGTGAAGAAGCTTCTCTATGTTCACCCCTTGAAAGAGTTGTACGTTCTATTGGTGAGTACCCTTCATCTTGGTGTCCACAATCCCATTAGTTGTATATAGAAACTTATATAGAACATGATATTGGTCATGTTGATGTCTATACTTGCAATTGGCTCTTGGTAGGGAATCATGAACCTATTATTGGAAGTGTTGAAATCGTTCAACAAATTTGGTTGGACAATGGGAGGACTTTGTTGGTGAATATGCAGTATGAAAGGTGACATCCATGGGGATTATTGGTTAGAACCATGAACATGTTTTCAAAGAACTAATAGAGTTGTAAAGAGCTCCATTGTAGCCACACTGAACATATGGATGGATTTCATCCGATGTAAGTCAATGTGTGACTTGGAAGAATACGGGTGCCTTTATAAGTGAGGTGAATATATCCCTTGACTGTTCTATAAGCTTGTCCACCTTCTTGTATTTTGTAGAAAGAACTTGTACTAAAGTTGTGGTGGTTGTAGTGACTTGTTGTTCACATTCTGACCAAGCTATGCAAAGCAAAAACTCAGAAGTATGAGATAACACCTTCTTGCATTTTTGTTTTGAGATTGCCAATTTTGCAGTAGTTATAACTTCTTCTAGTTTCTTGTAGAGTTGATCCCCTAGAGTAATAAAAACACTACAAGGTTGAGACTCATAAACAACATAATGTTTCCACATATAGGGTTGTCTTAACAAAACACCACAAACTTTGAGTGGTGAAACATCACATAATACCTCATATGTGAAGGGCTTGATGTTGTAGGAAAAATGACATTGTTGGATGTCACATATGTCTCATCCATGGCTCAACCAACCAATGGTGTGTATTTGGGGCTGTAACATTATTGGCAGCTTAAATCCCTTTATGACCTTGGCTGAGATTAGGTTGTTTTGGTTACCATTGTGAACAATGAAATGTAGTGGGGTCCTTGTCACCCACATCTATGAATGGAAGAGGTGCTCCCCCACTAGGGATACTCTAACTCTTCTAGTTGGATATTCACAATTGCATTGATAACATTGGGCTATGGAACAATGATCAACTTTCTTTTATACTATTTTAAATTAAAAGTTGAGCCAAATTTTATTTATTTCTTTGCAAGCTCTGCCAATAATGATTTTTTCAAGTGATATTAATCAATGTTGTGCAAGGGACTTATGTGGAGCCTACACCACATCTTATTGTCTTCATTTTAATTTCCATAATCATTCTTTCTTGAGGCTTAGTTGCATTGTCTTGGGGAAGTCCACCCTAGCTCTGTCCCTTTCCCTTCTTCCACTATGAATGATTTTCATATCCAATGGATTGATTCTTTTGTTTATTTTATTTTTCTATTTACGACATATTAGTATGTTGCACCAATTGAGGAGATGTACAGGAACTCAATTTATATCTAGATGTATATGTGTAGAAATCCACGGTACATGATCACTAGATGTCGCTCAAAGTGTTTGATGTCCAGCTTAGTGTGCAAGGTATGAAAGATATTCGTGAACTCTGGAATGTCTTGACCCCTTTATTTCCATAGTATGGTCCATTTTACGAATCTATATTCATATCACCCGACAAGGTAATACTGTTCCCTGACAACATCTCGGAAATAATTCTAGGAGGGTGCAGCTGAAAATAGTGAGGGTTCCTCCTTGTTCCTCTACTCACAGTAAGTTTTTCACTAGTTCTCTACATGGGGGGGGGGGCTTTGAGGAGTGCAAAGGTAATATTTTCCCCATCAAAAAAATTATCGACCGAAAAATATCCTTCCACGTTATTTAACTATCTATTTAGGGCATTTGTGTCTATTTTGCCTACAAATATAAGAATGTGAAATTTAACCTGTACCTTAAAGGGGACATGAAATATATATTTAAATAATAACACAACAATGAAACATGACTTCAATTAATTAATAACAAGTTACATACATAAGATAATCAAACTACCTCATGTGATGGTAGCTTATCTTTCAGAAGAGATGTGATGGCTATATGCCTTCTGAATTGTGTTACAATGATGCTCACATGAATTTTTAACATCGAGAAAAATGTAAAACCATAACCATCCAAAACCCTAACCCTAGGAGATGAAGCGCCAAAAGTTTGTGGACCTCACTGCTGTTAGTTGGAATGTCAACTTCCCGAGGTCATAATTTTGGAATACATTCTTCGTTTGGTGTGTACAATACCTCATTAGAAATATCTAATCAAGGAAAATAAAATTTTACTACAAACACCTTTTGTGGGCTATGCATTTTCCCTTTTTCCAAAGTAACGTCATTTAGGTCCTCAAAATGGCTCCAGAACTTTAGGACTTGAAAAACTGCCAAAAATAAAAACTACCAAAATAGGAAATTGTGCTAGAAATTAGGAAACTAAAAGGAAACCATTTTGGAGGTCCAAGTGGAATAGGTGGGTTTCCACCCATATCTATCCGGATCATTCCTCCCCCCCCTAGGAAGCAATGGTCCCCATTGCGTTGAGTGTTTTTGTGAGATGGGGAAACTTCTGTTGAATTTGGTCCCTAGTGAGCCACTCTCCTTGGTGCAAGAATGGGCCATCTTTGACAACTCAATACAATTGGATTCTTTGTTGGAGAGTGTTTTTAATTTTTATTTCCATGATGCAATCAATTGTGGCTAGCTCGATATAATGTGGATTGGGTGTTTTTGGTGTCCGCTGCTCAAAAATGTCTAATGTGTCCAACAATGGTGGAAAGTATGGCCAAAGGTGGTCCACATTGAATACAGGGTGCAAGCCAAGGAATGGATGGATACTTAACTCAAAATCATTGTCACCCATGACCTTGGTGATGGTGCAAGGCCCATATCGAAGTGGTCAATGATTTTTATGGGCATCGACAAGGTATTCCTTCTATAGATGAAACCATACCTTGTGTCCCACTTTAAAGTTATGTGGAACCTAATGTCGATCATGATGTTGATTATACTTGGGATTGGATTTATCCAAGATATCATGACCCTACTAGCATATGTTTTGGATGTGTTCAATAAACCTAGTGATTTTATCAACCTTGGATTGCACATGTTCATATTCTACTTGTGTAGTCACAAGAGGCATGTACACTATCAATCAAGAATAATAGTTGAAATTTGAGGCCCACTTGAAAGAAGTTGTGGCTGGTTGATTTATGTAGAACTCTATTATAGCTATGCTACAAATAGGGAAAAATCTCATCCCATGTTCGTGGATGCTTATATTTGTACATGCATAGTATCTGAACTATCATCCTGTTGATGACGTTTGTCTACCCATCAGTCTGTGGATGAATTACAGTTGACTGCATGAGCTTGGTGTCCAATAATGACCAAAGGCATGACTAGAATGCACTCACGCTCTTGTCGTCCCAACCTTATATAATGGTCTACGAGATCCCAAAATGTACCCATACTTGTTCGAAGAAGATTTTGGTATTATCTTCTGCAGTGATACTCTTCTTGCAAGTAGCGAATATAGCCATATTGGAAAATATATAAAAGACCAAAAATACACAGTCATTACCATGCTTGGTAGAAGGAAGGCTAGACATATAAATCATGGAGATGGATTCCCAAGGCTGGCTAGGAGTAGGTGAAATTTTTTGAATGTTTCAAGTTCTTGAGATTTATATTTCAACAAATAAACACAACATATGTGAAGAACATACCCAATGTTACAATATGATGACCATAACCTATCATCACAATGTGATGTGCAAATCCTGGTATTGCAACATGATATACAAAACCCCAACATAGAAATTTGATGAATCTAACTCGAAAATACTATATGAAAAACACACCCTGGCATCCTAAAGAGACAAAACTTATCCGACATCATAATGTGATGAACAAAACTTAATGTCATAATATCTCAACCTATTGACGGTGCTCAATACTGTCAACATACAGGGGGTCTCCCTAATGTGAAGTCCTAATTCGAACTCACACCACTTGGAGTAGAAGCCCCATCCAGAGTATCGACCTGACCACCATAACCCTAAGCTTTGCCTTGGCTTCAAGGTATAATATAAGATATTACACACGTATCCTTTGAAATTAGCAAGTAAGTTGACATTGTGAAACGCAAATTCTAACACGTAAAAAGAGACTTTCACGAGGGGAGACTAAAGAGTAAGTGTCTGGAATAAAAGTAATAGTAATAACCTAAGAGATGCACACAAGAACAAGGAAGTATTTGTTAGTTATCTAGCGAAATAGTTCACATAGAGACAACAATCATTAAAGAAACCACAAGATGCATTCAACAAGATGAGTACCAAAGAAAATGAAATAGTTCAATTTATTTAAAACGTATGAACATAACACATACCAAAAACATATAAATAATAGTCTTAAAACATTCACAATACATGGATGAAAATGTGTTGGCTCAATGTGCTCCTGATAATTAGGTGAAAGATCCAAGTACATAGTTGCAATGATGAGCCACTGGCTCCAGTAGTGGAACATTAAGTCACTTATTGCTTCTCCAAGGAATGATCTTCTCTTCTATGTCAAGCTAGAGAAGCCAAAGCTATCTCTCCAAAGACAAAGCCTCCAAAAGCAATTTTCTTGAGTTATGAGGTTTCTTTTATAACAAGAGGAAGGACCTTTCATCTCCCCTTATGATTCTTGAGCTATCCTCGTGAATCTTGGACTCCTAAATGACTTTTCAACTTCTATAAGGCTCTTTTTTCCACATGTGACTTTTCATATTCCAAATGTGACTCTTGCACTTCCACACATAACATTTTTTCATTTTCATTGGATAATACATCATTACATACACAAACGATGTGGCAAGGCACATTGGGACATATGATGTTGTGATGACACTTGCATAGGACTGATTTGGCATTGATGACATAGGACTTCATGATGATGTGGAAATGCCAAGCTACTCTCTTATTGCTTTATATTCAACTTCACCCTCCAAGGGGTCTTGGATCATCATTGGTACCTTTTAGTGATCATGAAATGTCATCAATATATCTTAGTTCAAGATGTGCTTCAAGTCTTCATGATGGTTCTTATTTGTGCTTGTTCCTTGCAAGTGCTTCTTTGCTCCTTCTCCTTGGTGTCTTCCCTGAGAATTGATATGAACTTAAATAGGAACACAAAAAATTATAGATATAACCATAAAGACAAAGATGCAGTAGAAATAACACTTCTTTTCATTAATATCAAATACTAAAAAAGGCTTACAAACATAATGAAATAAACTAGCTCACGCGATGATAGCTTATCTCTGAGAAGAGATGTGGCAGACACATGCCTCTAATATGTGTTAAAATGAGGCTTGAAGGCCTATTTATTATTGAGAAACAATGGAAAACCCTAAAAATCCAAAAAGCTAACCCTAGGAGATGAAGCACCAAAACTATGGGCCCCGTTTGGCTAAACTGATACATCAACCTCCTAGGATCGTAACTTTGGCAGACGATCTCCATTTGATGTGCACAATACCTCATTAGAAAGATATATCTGAGGACTAAAAATTTTTCATGGAAAACATTATAAAAATTCTAATCTTTTCTCTCATTTTCCCCAAAAAAAATGTCATTTACGGACTCAAATCAGCTCTCGAAGTTCAAGACTCGAAAAACTGCGAAAAATATTAAATTGTGCTACAATTAAGGAAATTGAAACACTTAAAGAGACAGTGGTGGGGGTCCAAGTGGAATAGGTGGGTGGCCACCAACATCTACCTTGATCAATCCTCCTGCCTTAGGAAGCAATGGTCCTCATTATGTTGAGTGCCTCCATGAGATGGGGAAACTTCTGTTGAACTTGGTCCCTGGTGAGTCACTTACCTTGGTGCAGGAGTTGGCCAACTTTGATAACTCGATATAGTTGGATCTTCTACTAGAGAGTGTTTTTGATATGTGAGTCCATAATCCGATCAGTTGTGGACTATTCCATGCAGTTTGGGTTAAACTCTGCTGGTGTGAGTTGTTCTGCAATGTCTAATGCGTCAAGTAATGGTGGAAAGTATGGTCGAAGGGAGTCCATATTGAAAACTGGGTGTAGGCCAATGAATGGGGTCATGATGAGCTCAAAATAATTATCTCCCACATCCTTGGTAATGTTTTAGGGAACATAACATAGTGGTATGAGCTTCTGATGGGTTCTGGTAAGGCGTTCTTTCTGTAAATGCAAAACCAAAATTTTTCACCCACTTGAAAATTGTGTGGCACCTAATGATGATCATATCATTACTTGTACTTGGAATTTGGCTTCTCTAAGATGTCATGAACCTATTGGAGGATGCGTTGGATGCATTCAATAAATATGGCTTCTTTATCAGCCATAGACAATACATGTGTGGATTTTGTCTATGTAGTCGCATGAGGCATGACAACATCAATCAAACACAATGGTTGAAATCCTAGACCCACTGGAAAGGGACTACGACTAGTCGAGCTATGTAGATATATGTTATAACTCTGATGCACATAAGGAATACTCTGATCCCAGGTTTTTGGATGCTTGAAGTTGTACACGCCGAGTATGTGCACTATCATCCTATTGATGACATCCATTTGGCCATTAGTCTGTAGATGGAAGGCAGTAGACTTAGTGAGATTGGTGTCCAATAATGTCTAGAGGCTTGACCAAAATGTTCTCACGAACCTGCTATCCCAATATGATGTAATGGTTTGTAGGATTCCAAAATGTACCCACACTCATTCAAATAAGAGTTTGGGAGTGTCCTCTGTTGTGATACTCTTCTTGTAGGCCACCAATATAACCATCTTAGAAAATATGTCCATGAGCACAAATACACAGCCATTACCATGCTTGGTAGAAGGGAGGCTAGACATATAGTCCATGGAAATGGATTCCCACGGCTAGCTCGGAGTAGGTAGAGGAGTGTACATGCCTTTCTTCTTGATGGTTGGCTTAGCGATGGTATAGGTAGTGCAGGATCTGATATATTTTCCAATATCTAGTTGAAGTTTTGGCCAGTAAAAGTACATTTGTAGTACAACCACAATTTTCTCCACATCAATGTGTCTTGCAACCCAACTGTAGTGTGCCTCCCAAATCAACTTGGCATGCTTGCTTGAAGGAACACAAAGGTGTCCTAGGTAGCATAATAATGCATCCTTGAGGTGGAAATCAAGAACTTTCTTTCCATGTACTAGCATTTGGTATGTGGAGGCAACTTTTGGATTATTTTTTTATAGTTTCGGTCATCCAAAGGTCTCATGGACACAAGAGTTGAGAATAGTAGTCAATGCTAGAAATGGGTGCCAACTGAGACAGTATGCAACATGATTGGTGTTTCATTTTTTGTATTTAATGTTCAAGTGGAATTGTTGTAGATATGTAGATCACTTACAATAGTGATCATTCTACAACTTCCCTTATGTTTGTATAAACTAAAGAGGTCAGCGATCGATGTGGATGACCATCTCCTTCCCCAGAATGTAATACTTCCATTATCGGCAAGCCTACATTATGGAATACATCTACTTATCATAGGTGGGGTACTTCCAAATTATATCGGGAAGTGTCTCACTATGATAGGCCATTAGATTCTCGTGCTAGGTGAGGGTTGTGCCAATAATATAGTCGGAGGCGTCTGTCTCAATTTCAAATGGTTGGTACAAGTTTGGAAGTCTGAGTACTGATGCATAGTAGAGGTAGTGCTTCAACTCAATGAACACCTTCTGTTGCGACTCTGACCAGGAAAAAAATTCTTTCGCCCCACCCTTAGTAATCAAATGTAGAGTCCAAGTGATATCGGAGAATCCCAACATGAACCTCGGAGAAAAATTTGCAATGCCAAAAAATTTGTGAAGATCTGTTAGAGTGGTCAAGGCTAGCAAATCTCGAATGACTTGGATCTTAGTTGGATCCACATGCACGCCACATGCATCTATGATATAACCCAGATATTGGACCTGGCTCATGCCAAAGGTGCATTTCTCCAAGTTGGCACACAATTTATGTTGCTGAAGGGTTTAGGGGACACAATGAATGTGTTGCAACTGTTCTTCCCAACTCTTGCTAAAGATGAGGATGTCATCTAGATAAAAAACCACGAATATTTTGGTGAAGGGCCACAAGATGTCATCAATTAGCCTCTTGAAAGTAGTAGGGGAATTTGTGGACCCGAAGGGAATAACCAACCATTCAAAATGGCTTTCCTTGGATTTGAAGGTGGTCTTCCATACATCTGTGGGCTCTATTGGATCCTAGTGATAGCCAGGATTTACATCAATTTTGTTGAAATACTTGGCCCCCTTGAGTTGGTACAAAATGTCATCAATTCATGGGATTGGATATCTACTCTTGACAGTGATTTTGTTTAATGGCGGATAATCAATGCATATCTTCCAAGTGATGGCATTATGGCACAAGTTTGGAGCTATGGCACAGGTGTTTTCCTTGATGGCAACTCCCTTTGGTAACAGATCTCAGTTCAGGCACTCAGAAAGAAGAAAAATACATATACGCAGGTTCGTCTAGACGAAGGCGCGTATACACGCATGTTATTCATTACAAAAGCACGTATATGTTGGGGATCATACTTTTGGTCCATGGTAGTTAGTTCTTGGGATTTGAACCTATGTTTTGGACCATGGCGTCTCATCAGATGTGTTGATCCCTAGTTTTGGGTTCATGGTATTGAAATGTTATGGTTTTGGACCATGGTATTGAGGAAAGGCCTAAGACTATAAAAGAGGAAGGAAATCATGTGGCAAAGGATCATCTGCATTATTATTGAATATCTGATAAAGTGATAGAGCTGGTATATTGGTAATTGGGTTGCGATGCAGACCTGGATCTGAATGAAGGAGGAACCTTAGCGCAAAAGGAAGGATAAGTTCTATTCATGGGTCATAATCTTTAAGCTTGAATGATAGTATCTTTAAATGATTTTGATCTGCTAGATGTGGCACTTGCTTGATCTATAAGTCTGATAATCTGGGTTAATTAGTGATTGAATATCTCGAAAAGTGAATTATCCTTTATAGATTTGTACGCAGGTTCAGTGAAGCGAAGACGCGTATACATGCAAGTTCAGTGAAGTCATAACGCGTATACGCAGGTTGTTCCATACTCAGATGCGTATGCATGTAGGTTTCAGGCTGTTGAAATAGCATATATGCTTTAAGCTGTGATCTAGCTGCCTCTGTTTATAGCTGTTGTGTTCTGGGTTCTATTTCTGTTGTGTAGTTTCTGGTACTATGTTTTGGGTACAGTTGTCAGAGAAGTATCTACTTGATCTAATTGGTGAAAAGGAGATTGGTTGATGGAGAAATGCTTGATGATTGATTGATGTTCATGGATCCAGTTTGAAAATTTATGAAACGTGGTCCCTGGAAGAAAGAGAAGGTTGTAGCCTTCTGTAGGCCAGCACCTATGTACTAGTATCTTGGCTAGTGCAAAGAGCTAAAGGGGGTTGTAGCTCCCTTCCAAGAGAAAGCTGGAAAACGAGAGAGAGTTGTAGCTCTCTGCAGGTTGCAGCCTGCGTACTGGTAAAGGACTGCACCAGTACATTGTAAACAGAAGTTTCTAATTAAAGAAAGATATAGACGAATTGCAGCAGGTGGTTTTCACCCACATTAGGTTTCCACCTTATATCTTGTGTTCTTGTGTATGATTGTCTTTCTGCTCTGTTTTACTATCTCTGGTTACTGGCTATTTGATTCTACATCACAGATTAACAATCATCATCAGAAAGTTAAAGTAAATTAAAATTTTGCTTTGTATATGCGGGTTTCCTTCTGAATAGTTGCGTATATACACGGGTTTAATTAACTAAAGTAGCGTATACAATTTGGTTTTAAAAAAGGAATATTTGATCTGATAATACTGATTCACCCCCCCTCTCAGTATTATTTCCAACACCAAGTCCCATCCTTCTTCTGTAAAAGTACAGTCGAGCTCCCACAAGGCGAGCAACTTGGTCATATCTTCCCTTTTTTCCGCAACTCTTACATTTTCAGCTTGATCTCTTCATTTTAAATAATCGAGCAACAATATATAGTCCCTTTGGGTAGAGGTTCTTCAGGAGTTAGATCAATCGAACGCTTGACCTAACAGTGCAAGCCTACCCCCGTGGGTGAGGAGAAGATGTAAATGTATTCTTCCACGACAGTATCCAAGTGCTTATGCTGTGTGGAGGAACCCTTCCTAGGGTCCATGGATGTGGCTACAATATTTCCCTTACCTTGAGAGTGAATCAGAAAGAAAATAAATTTCCCAGTCTGGGAGATGATCTTACTGCATTACTTAGCAGAGATGAAAGAGATGGTAGTAGACATTGCTACCTTCGGTATCCTATATAAATTATTACCCAAAGAAATAATAACAGAATGAGGTCTAGACTCAGATACAGCATACTGCTTCCAAAAGTATGGTTTTCCTCATAATAAATCACAAAATTCAAGATGATCCACATTACATAGTACCTTATCTATGAATGAGTAGATGTTGTAGGGAAGGTGACATTGCTAGTTGACGTGGAGATCTCTTCCTTGGTGAAACCACCTGATGGTGTACGACTGCAGATGTGATGTAGTCATTAGGCCCAGCCGCTTTGTGACCTTCGTCAAAATGAGGTTCTTTTGGCTCCCACTGTCAACAATGAACTACAGAGGAGAACCTTTCACCCACATATGTAAGTGGAAGAGGCATTCCCCCAC
This sequence comes from Pinus taeda, assembly GCA_000404065.3. Classification (NCBI taxonomy): domain Eukaryota; kingdom Viridiplantae; phylum Streptophyta; class Pinopsida; order Pinales; family Pinaceae; genus Pinus; species Pinus taeda. The sequence goes on along the minus strand of APFE030759374.1, from coordinate 8,492 downwards.
CTCAGGATCTTCAGGCTCAATATTTTGTATCTTGGTTGTGGCCACAGTGTCACTGGTTTATGCGTCAATGATCTACTTCCACTTATCATTCCCCTTGTCACGTTATAACTCAGAGTCAGAACATGTGTCTGATTCGGAAGCCTTCAACTCGACCACCAGTGACTTCTTGGCCCGACACTAACTTGTGTTGTTCGTGGAGCTCTTGTGGAACTCACACCACTTTCCTATGTCCTTATTTGTCTTTGTGGTGTTGTTCTTTACTTGCAGCTTTGATGGGTTATCCTGGGTCACCTCGCCTTGGCATTGTCTTTTTCTCTGCGATTTTGGGGCACCTTTCCCTTGTTTCAGATTCACAAATCCAATGTCTCACTTTTTCTGTTTAAACATTTACTCAATTTTGACAATGTATTTACTTTTGAAAAATTTGTTTCCTTGAGCTCCTCTCTAAGGAAATTAATATTCACTTGCCTTGAGGACCCCGTTCTTCTGTCACGGATGGCATCTTGTTGAAAATGATTCAGAATTTCTATATGAATGCATTCATAATGTGAAACCTGAAAATTCTCTCTTTGTTCAACAACTTGAAGCCTTTTTTTTCAAAACTGACATCAACTTGCACGGTCGACTTGGAACCTATAATTGACATAATACCTATACTTTTCTTTGCCCATTTCAAGCTAATCTTGTACTGTTTGTTTCACCATTTTCATTCATTCATAGAAACTCATGGTTTTGTCCATGTCGCCATCAAAAGCAACATCCTTCTCACCAAGATGACATAAAAAAGTTTAATGCAAATGGATGAAAATTTGACTACTTGGTTTTCTTTACTCAAGCCTGATTGTACATCTTGAAAGTATGAAATTTTCTGAACATAACTTTCATGTAAAACATAATGACACTTGAATACAATAGTTACATAATTAATATGCCTAAAAGGCATAAAAATGAATTTGCTCTTTATACCTCTTTTCTACCTTTGAACGAAGTCAAATTTTTGACAAATATCCATCCAATGAAAGTGCATAGACCACTACAACTTAATCTTTAAACCATGAAAATATTTTGAATGAAATAAGATGGTGAAGTTGCTTGCAAAAAACTGAAAGTCAAATCAACCTTTCAAGTTTGAAACATCATAAAAAAGATTTGAACTGATCTTTTGGTTTGAAGAAACATATGCCTTTTGATGTTTTCCTCCCCACTAGAAGACTTTGCACACACATGACAATGCATGCCGAGGATCTTCGAAAGAAGAAATGTCAAAAACAACTCTCCTCCAACATTGGGCTTCTCCCAACAAACCTCTTATCAAAATGACAATCTTGGGCGTTGACCAATCAACAATGGTATCCAAATTGGAGAGGCTTGCCTTCAACTTACCTCCTCCAATATCATGTCCCAAACGAATCAAAGAAGTGAAACCCAACTTGTACTTTGATATCTTCAAAACATCAAACAATTTTCCTTCACAAATGACATGTGCATAAGAAAACTTTCCAAACATGTTTATGTCATCCAAGTGGACAATTTCTTCAAGAAAGGACCCTTTTTTGCCATAATTCAAATTCATGTATGTAATAGAGGTGCTACAAAGAATATACAACATAAAAGTCATAAAAATGATTCTTGTTTGGTGTTATGTATATTCTTGCACTGACCTCTTTTTACAACTTTGCTTTGATGAAAACTACTCCTTTTATCCTCTTTCTTGAAATACTTGTCATTCCTCTTTGGCACCATAGCCATCGGTGCATAACGTGGCTAAGGGATGATTGAATGAGCCCATTGTTCAACACACTTTTGCATTGCCTTGGTGTCTCTACACTTTACAATTTTGTCAACCTTTACATGCTAAGATAACAAAGAGAAACCTTTTTCTACAAAGATATTTCATGTGAAGTTTCTTTCTCCTTGAAGGAAGATTCTTTCAGAACCTAAAATACTTCATCACTCTAACGAACTAAACCAACCAAATCAAAATTGAAACTTGCATTACATGCAATAACATTCTCATAAATAATATCATCATTTGGTTTGAACATGAGAAGTACTAAACTTTTACTTGAATTCAGTAGTTTTTTTGCCTCCCTTGCATTAACCAAATAAATGTTTAGCTTTTGGTAACTTCAACATTTCAAAGCTTGATGAATTATATTTTTAAATACTTCCTTAGAAAATTTGTGTCAATATTTATTGATAACATACTAATATAAAACAAATATTGGGAAGAGAATTTCCAACATGATGACAAGGTTTTAACAATATTGGAAGAACAACAACTATATACAAATCCTTCAAAGGTTTCCTTTGGGGTTCATGAAGTGGAATTTCTAGTCATATTCTATCCCATGAAGGTGTGATAGTAGAACCTAACAAAATAAAATCTATGAGGGAATGGCCAATTCCTAAGACTTGAAGAAACTCGAGAATTCTTAGTATTGATAGGATATTACCACAATTTTGTTAAGAATTATAGGTAATCTCAAACACCTCTAGAAAAACTATTGAAGAAGGAAGAATTTTCTTAGACTAAAGAAGAAGTAAAAGTATTTGAAAAACTTAAAAAGGGTATCCGTACAAATCCCATACTGGTCACACTTGAGTTCACAAAAACCTTCATTGTGGAGTGTGATGCCTTGGTCCATGGCATTGGTGTAGGTTTTACGCCAGAAGGATAATCCCTTGCCCTTGAAAGTAGTGAACTTAAAGGAAAGAACCCACTCAGAACCATTTATGAAAATGAGATGTTGGCCATAATACACTTAGTTAATAAATGGCATCCATAGCTAATAGGAAGACATTTCAAAGTAAAAACATATCATGATAATTTTAAGTACTTCTTGGAAAAAATGATATCTTTGGAAGCAAAAGGAAAATAGGTGACAAATATGCTAGATTGTTAATTTTGAATTAACTACAAAAAGGAAAGACAAAATATTGTGGTAGTTGAACTCTCAAAAAAAGAGTAAGACAACGAGGGCTTATTATGTGTTATTTTTATTCCACAATCTAACTAGGTGGAAGAAGCAAGGATAGAATGGAAGAAAGATGAGAAAGTATGTAATATCATTCAGTAACTAGAAGAGAACCCCGACGTAGTAGAAAATTTTATGTTATTTTGTTTTAATAAGATTGCTTATATTTATGTAAGAATTATCAACTCAAACACAAGGTCCTTTTTCAATTACACACTTCTCCTATAGGAGCACATTCAGGGTTTTTGAAAACATACCATAAGATCAAGAAATAATTTTTTTGGGAATGTATTAAAAAATATGTGCAAAATTTTGTGGTTGAATTTATGGTATGCAAATAGAATAATGGAGAGAATGTCAATACCCCACATCTCTTACAACCATTAGCCATACCAAACCAACATTGGGAAGATGTTTCAATGGATTTTATTACATATTTACCTAAATCTAAAGGAAAGAATGTCATTATTGCAGTGGTAAATTGAATGATAAAATATGCCCATTTTAATATATGTGTCATCCTTTTAAAGAAATTATAAAAGGAGAAATTCATGGAAATAATCCAAAAGCTTCGTTGAATAACAAAAATTATTGTAAGTAGAAGAGATCTAGTTTTCATTGGAAACAATTGGACCAGATTATTTTCTGGTTTGGGTACTTAATTGGCCCAGGGCTCATCTTGTAATCCTCAATCCAATGGGAAAAATAAGATTGTGTTTAAATCTTTATAATAATATCTAGATCAATTTCCATTTAATAAAAACACATAATGGGTCAAGTAGTTTCCCTTGGCAGAATGGTGGCACAACACATCCTTCCATACTTCATTAAAAATGTCCCCAATTATGGCACTTTATGGATATCATCCTCCATCCATCCCATCAACCTTGAAAGGGATTGTAAAGGCTCAAGTATTGGAGGACCACATAGGGCACCAACAAGATTTTCTCAAACTATTGAAGGAAAACTTGGTTATAACACAAAATAAGATAAAATAACAAGCATATCAACATCACAGTGAAAGGAAATTTGAAGTGGGGGATTAGATATGTGTGAGTATACAACCATATAAACATATGTTCCTCCAACAAAAAAAGGAAAATAAATTAGAACCAACGTATTATGGACCCTATAAGGTGTTTTAGAGGATTGGAATTATGTCTTATAAAGTGGAGTTGCATACATATTCATGCATACATCCAATATTCCATATTTCTATCTTAAAGAAGGTAATTGGTTATAATATCTCATTCCAAACTATTTTACCAAAGATTAATGAAGAATGGAAATAATGCTAGGAACAAAAAAAATCCTAGAAACAAGGATTATATACTGAATAAATACCAATTACTTAGTACCTCATCAAATTGAAGAATGTACCAATGAAAGAGGTGACATGGGAGGATGAGTTGTCCATGTAGAAACACTTGTAGTTAGTCAAGTGTTCAGGAAAACACTTGTTTGAGTGGGGGGGAGCCTATTAAGCCATATATAAACCCCATGTTAAACCTAAAACCCCTTATTAATCCATAGCTATGGTGTTGTTACATTTCTATTGTTATATTGTTATGTCATTTTACAATTACATTTATGTCATTTCATTATAATTGTCCCTTTTGTTTCCTATACATATACTACAGAGAGGTATTCTTAGGATAATAAAGTCTTGTCTTATACATTATATTCATTGTAAAAGGGTGTTTACCCCTCAAAGTGGATTGTAATTATTGGTTTCTTATCATTTTTAAGTCACGATATTCATGACATAAATCTTCAATCTTTGGTAGAGGAAAGGGAAATCAGAGACCCATAAAAAATACTAGAAAAGGGGATCAAGATAATATTGAAAGCTTACTTTAGATCATAAATAAATATAAATTGTCACCTCAAAGGTAATACAATTCTTGGTTCCTCTTATCGAGGAGTCAAAAAAGTGAACAATAAGGAAAATATTAAATGAAATCGATAGGGAAAAAAACGGGGTAGAAAATCAACTAAACAATTGATTTAGAAGACTGGGGGAAATATTATAAACTCTAGTAGGATAAGAATAGTTATAGGATCCTACCACCCAACCTCCATTAACAAACAATTACATTTATCACATGGAATATACACAGTCTAAATGGAAAATCCAAGCACAAAATCCTAAAGGATAAAATTCAGATTCAAAAACCAACCATTGTAATGCTTCAAGAAACCAAATGTATGGATTATCCAATCTCCAATATTACCTAGATAATATGGAAAGTATGTAAATGTGTTTTCATAGATGCAAGGGTAGCCTCAAAAGGTCTAGCTATTATATGGGATCCTAAGTAAATTAACCTTTCATATTTCATAGCCATGCAATGAATCAGTTAGCCAAATTTCAGAAGTTTGGGTTAGAAATTTTTGGTTATATCACCAATGTATATTGCCCTAACCTTCAGGGCGACAATTCAACCATTGTAAGAAATCTCAAAAGAATTTATGATTTCTTAGCAAACGTATGCTAGATAATTACAGGGAATTTTAACCTAATAAACCCCTAGAGGAAAAGAAAGTGGGAATTTGCAGGTTGGAGGATGAATCTTCCAAATTCAAGGACCTAATCAAAACCAAAAAATGGTGGATATGGAAACCAATATTGGTATTTTTACTTTGAATAATCAAATGTGGGAAAAACAATGGTGTTGGTTTGACTAGACCATCTTTTAGTGTCTGGGTCCTTGGTTGTTATAGTGATGATTATGGAAGCAATAATTATACAACACTAGGCTCAAATCACTCGTTGATATGTTTGAAGTTTGATTAGCAAGGTAGCCATTTAAAAAAACCATTCCAATTTGAATCCTTATCGATCAAGTGTAACTCATTTAAAGAAAATATAAATAAGTGGTGGAAGGAGGTTCCAATAATTAAGGGAACGATCATGTAGAATTTTCAACAATGACTTGAATTGTCAAAACATGCATATAGAGTAAAAAGGAATTCAACAACATCGATGAATCTAACGACCAATTATCCATATAAATTGAAGATATCTAATAACAAATAATGGAGGAAGGTAAAATAGAGGATCATGGAGAAAAGGAAGCAAAAAAAGGCAAGTTGGATGAAAGAAAAAAATAAAGAGGAAATACTTTGGAAGTAGAAATTTGAATTAAATGGTTAAAGAAGGAGAAATATATACTAAATCCCTCCATAGATCCATGATCCACTTTAGACAATAGAATAGAATTTCTTGCATCAAAGGCACACAAGGGAACAAATTAGAGAATTGTGAAGACATTGAAGAAGATCTTATTCCTTCTACAAGTTGCTACTTATAAAACCTTCTCCGGTTCAAAGTATGGCAATAAGAAAAACTACTCAAAATATTTTTTCCCTTGTTACTCCTAGAAATAATACCTTCTTATTGAGTGAAATTTCCATAACAAAGTTTGAACAATCCATAATGGAAATGCAAAAGGGTAAGTCTCCTAGTGGACTAGATGGTTTACAATAGTTTTTTTTTCAAATATATTCATTGATTTTAAGGAATTATGTGTGGAAAATAATAGAAATTCAAGAATAATTTCTTCTATTTTCTCTGTCTTTAACTTTAGTTCCTAAATATAACAAAGGTAGAATCCATCCTCTTATAGACCCATATATTTATGTAATGTCATCTATAAAATTGTCTCCAACTTCATTTCCAATAGTCTTGAAGCATTGTTATGCAAAATCATATCTTATGAGAAAAACAAGTATGTTGAGGGAAGAGAAATATTAGACAATGTCTTGTTAGCTCATCAACTCATTCATTCTCTAAAGATAATAAGAAAACCTAGGATGTACCCAATATTTAGGAGGACCTTGGCTTGAAAACTCTCACTAACAGGCTTCTTGGGAGGTCCTATTTATGAAATTTGAGAACAAACATTCTAGCTAGACCTTTAGATCGCTAAATATTGTGGCCAAATTGATATTTCCAAAATTAGTTCTACAATGCATGCCTATATGACTTGTTTCCTACTCTTGTTACACCAAAAAATTATTATTTAGGAAATTAGGGATATCCATATATTTTTTCTATGGGGAGGAGTGAAATTGGAGAATAAATGGATGTTGGTAGGTTAAGATAAAAAATTTTGACCCAAGTTACAAGGGGCATTGTGATTCAGAGATCATGAAGTCTTGATGAATATTTTGGAAGTCAAAACTTAGCGAAGATAATTTAACTCTCTGTTGATGGTGTTGGAAGCTAGCAATAGGGAAGCATGTCTCCCTAATGTGAAGTCCCAATTATACCCCACACCATTTGGAGTAACATCCCCAACAGGAATACATACGGTTTCCAAATAGGTGCTATCAAAGATTGCCTTAGCTGCAATGAACAAATAAGATGATATATGCATGGCTTTGGTGATAACAAGTGTATGAACTTGTGGGATATGAAGTGTAATGTATGAAAGATTCGTTCACATCAAGGGAAAAAGAGTGTCCCCCTTGGAAGAAAGTGATAGTACTATCTTAGAAGAGACACACGAGCATCATAAAGAATTGTTAGTTAACCTGCAAAATAGTTCACAAGATAACAATAATCATGATATCATAAAAAACACACATTCAACAAGATGTATACTAAGGAAAATGAATTAGTTCATTAGCATTAACATAAATGAAATAACATACATTGCAAACATATAAATAATAATCTTACAACATTCATGAAATATGCATGAAAGCATGTTGTCTTTAAGATCTTCTCATTATAAAGTGAAAGTTCCAAGCATACAATTACATTTATATTACACTAGCCCCAATAGTGGAACATGAATCCAACACTTGCTTCTCCAAATAATGATACTCCTCCTATACTAGACTAGATAATTCAAGGCTTCAAATATTAGGTTCCAAGCCCTTTGACTGAGTTATGAGGGTTTATTTATAGCAATTGAGATGACCCTTCATCTCCCTTTGTGACCTTTGAGCTTCCCTCATGACTCTTGGACTTATTTTTTCTTTATTTTAACTAATGAATTTTCATATTCCACATTTAACTCTTAGGCTTCAACTTACATATACAATAAGGAAAAAACCCATATAGGACAAAAATGAGTAGAGCCTAATAAGACAACTAGATGCTGTTATGAAACCAGCTCAAGAACAGATAGAAAAGATAGATCAACGCCTTAGAATTCAGCCTCTTCGAGGGGGAAACCTCCTTTACATTACATAAATGAACAATTCTTGGATGATACAAATGAAAAGACCTCCTTTCTATATATAGGAGTCTAAGGGGTCATCACATAATCAGAGCCGACATAACAATAATAATGTAAGGGCACAATAATAACAATAGTGGGCTTCTATGGGGCACAATAGTAACAATATGGGCACTACATGGGTACATCAATATAATAAGCGGGTTGTACTAATAACAATAAGGGGTTACACTAGTAGTATAGGGGCCTAACATGCCCCTCTCCTTCAAAAAGCGTTGTCCTCAACGCTTGAGTAGTTCTTGATGCTTCTGTATAAAATTCT
>APFE030759372.1:64997-82731 GCA_000404065.3 Pinus taeda | reverse complement strand
ATATATGGTTTCAATTAGTTGCCAAGCACCAACTTGGACTCTTTGTGAGGCTCCAACCTCCAGAGCACCAACTTTGTCTTGTCAAGACACCAACCTTGAATTTAGGAGCACCAACTCCCGGGACACCAATCCTTTCAGTTTTGAGGCACCAATATCAAGGGCTCCAACCATTTGTTGTAAACTATCTCGATCTGTTTGGTTGTAATTCTCTGCTCCCAACTCTGTTGGACCTATTACTTACTTTTGTCCTCCTATTCCTTCCATTTCTTCCAGAACTTCATCTTCCTTTTTTTTCTTACAGTTTGCCAGCAACAACTACTTTTTTTTCTCTGTTATATAAGCCTGATATGCTGACCTTTGGCTTCCTCAACGCTCGCTCAAACTTTTGGCTTCCCTCCTCCCGTCGCCTTTAGCTTCCTCTACGCTTGCTCATCCATCTATGTTCGCTTGATTCTTCGGCTTCCCAGTCCATGGCTTCCTCTTCCGATATAGGAGACGCTATATAACATTAGGGAATGTTATAATAGTGGTCCTCATTTTGTACCGTCGATTTCTTCTGTATTAGATCCGACGATCAACTCTTTGTCTGATCAACACAATCCATCGGAAGCTTGCTGCACTGTAGATCTCTGCTCTCTAGATCTAACGGTCCCGACTTAACCTGATCAACACAAAACTATCTGTTAATCCTTCGCCATCGATCAACACATGCTAGATCCATCAACCTACATGCATTTTGGGTGAGCCACTTACAAGGGAAATAACCACCCAAAAGAGGTGGTTTTCTCTCTCCACCCGAGTGCTACGTGTTGCCCATTGAATGGAATCAGGTGCTCTCCTCTAAATACCACACACCATTTTGCATCCGCTCAAAATCCCACTTATAACTTTAAATCTGCCCTTCTTCTTGGTTAACGCCCCAAATTGATTCACTTCCGAGGACCATGGATCTTCTATCATTGATGACCCCACAGCTCTCCTCCAGATTCCTTTTCCACTAGAACGAAAAAATTCATCTCCGTCGTTCATCTCTTAACACCATCCAATATTACTCCATGGCTGACAACTTCCAATATTCTCTTCTCTGATATGGTCCTCTTTTCTTCCAATGACCTATTCGTCTTATGCTTTGGCTTTATGATGGCTTCTAGTAACCTTTTTTCGAGGAACTCTTCCGATATGATTCTGTTGATAGCTCCTATGACTTTCTATATTCCCTGCTCTGATATTCTACAATACTCCTCTGATGTGTTCCTCTTTTGATGGCTTCCCTGATGGCTTTGCTCCTTGGCTTCTTGCTCTTGTTTCTTCATGGATCTGCTCTACTTGGCTTCACATCACTATTTACTCATCCAAAATATTTCCATATTGACATTAATGACAATCTAGGTCAACAACCAGATCTCGCGGACAGTCACTACTGATCAGGATTTTCCATCTCATTCTCCCAATGACTTCTACACAATTTTCATCGATAGTGCCCAGAGCCCACATCCTAGCTGGAAACTTGCCTTGCACAGTTTCATAACCTTTTCCTCTCTCCCAATCACGTGTATCGAAAGGAAATTGACAATGAATCATGGTAGACTAGGAGGTCTATGGATTTGATGTTGTCTCGTCATGAGAGATTGCAGATACAGGTACACAAATAAGACATGACGCAACAACGAATGGGATGAATAAGGAGAGAAAATGAAAGGAGATGCGTTCACGAACGGACTAAAAAACGATGCATGTGAGGTGAATTTCTTGCAAATAGATGATGCATACGAGGAGAAGTTTTCACTAGTGGACAAACATGTGAAGCATGCCAAAGTACAAGCAAGCGAACGATGTGCACATGCGACATCAAGTGAACAAAAAGACCATTGAAGAATCTGCAAACCTTGCCATGTGGGGATGAAGTTGTGATACACCAAGAGAACATCCATCACTCGTCAGCACTACAACTTTACGTGGACACCACCAGTAGCATGAACTTACCAACACTATCATGTCGAGTCATGTCATGAGCCATTTCGGCCACATCACTACTGTGGGCCATACTATGTAAATCAATGTAATGTCCAATGCCCCACCTACGGGGTCAGTGATGTATGGTGTGCCGAAGTGTCTTGGAATTTTCGCTTAATTCAGAAGCCCGTTAATAGGCCATCACGTTTTTACACATGCATTGTAATTGTTTGTAAGACTAATCTTGGAACACTTGTAATGCACGCTTCTTTATCCTGTGTTAAAACGTTTGAAATATTTCAATTTCTTTAATACATATGTTTATGAAAATGTGTTGTACAGTATGTCAATGTTGTCCTACCCACATGGGCTGCCTCACTGGACATCAGACATAACATTTCACATAAACTTGTTATAATGATCGTTGCACTCACGCAAACTACTTCATTGAGTGTCGTACGTGCTAGTCATTCTTGTGTGTGTGTGATTGTCACATCCATGTGGATTGTTTCGCTGGAAGTTGCACATGTCCCATCATGTTGTGTGTCTTTGGTAGAGTTGGGACTCTTCCCTTCTGACTGGAGACTCAAATCCACCCCCTCCCTCTGCAATGAAAGAACCTTGACACAAGTAACACTAAGGACTCACACGACTCATGAACATCGTCGTTCAAAGATGAAGCAGACCACTCTCACATGTTGACAAACAAGAGCTAAGTCATATCTTTAAGATAATGGAAACCAGTGTATCATACCGGATGGGACTCCAACACCAATCAGTGTGAGGTCTAGTTGGGACTTCATACCGGGGAGATCCCCTAAATGTTGGCGGGTCCAACACCATCAACATAGCTATATATAAAAAGTTGGACTCATTATAGTCATCAACTCGGTTTAGAAATAGAAGACAATCAAAACAAGAGAAAAAATAGTCCATAACTCATGAACTAAAGGAGGAAAGGGAGACACACACATCTGGAGAACTCCAAAATTGTTATAATGATGTTGATATATATATATATATATATAGATCGAAAGTAAGTGTTAGTTCAAAATTATAAATATGCTATGACCGAGGTTATCATGCTAGTTTAATAACATTACATACATAGTACCGGTAAACTCAAGAATGACCACAATGTGATTTTCATTATCATCCAATGGAGGCTTATGCTTAAGGATTGGAAAAAAAAAGGAAAAAGTTCAAAATTTCTTAAGAATGACGAATTTTGTTAGTGATCATTTGTTACGCTGAGTAGGGGTCTTCAAGGTGATTTCAACATGGCTTTTGTTTGCACCAATGACATCAATGCAGTGAAAACTATGAAGGAAATCTAATTTTATGTGGATTTTGTTATATTAGATTTCTTCATCACATGTTTTAGAATAAAAAATATATTTTTACAAGCTAGGTAAGAGTATAAAAAGACTTTAATTGTTATTTTCATGGGAATAAATATGATATACAATTTGTAAGAGATTTAGGTCATTGAATCTTGTTAGCTGATGCAATCTGTGTTTAGAATCTTGTGCTAGACATGAATTGTAAACATTAAGTGCAAGAAAATAAACGTTGAAATGAAAACAACCATGGGATGTTTTCGTTGCAATATACATTGGGGTTCTAGTTGTAATTCTCCTTCTTTCTCCACGTGCAATACAAACCAATCAATAACGTTATCAACTAATTTACGTAGCTTTTAAGAAATGAAACATGAAAAACATCGTGGAATTTCATTGTCATAGGTAGTGCATGTCTGTGGGCCACTGGTACAATCCTCTCAAGGATCTCAAAAGGATCGCAATACCATGATGCCAACTTGGGACATGATCCAATCCTCAAGGAGCTCTTCTTGGGCTTGATGTGAAAATACACATGCTCGCCAACCTGAAACTACTTACATGCCGTGTACTGGTCTGCATAAATTTTTTGCCTATCTTTTACTGGTTTTAGATTATTCTTTAAAACCTAAATTTACTGTTCCATGTCTATCAACATCTACCGTCAAATAAGTACCCTTTTCACTCAAGCACTCTAGCTCGTGAGAGTGTTACAATTCCACCCATACAGTGCCTCAAACATCCTCATCCTCAGTGGCTCCTGATAACTGTTGTTGTATACAAACTCAACCAATGGAAGGTACTCCTCCCATCTCCTCTGTTGATGCATGACATACATCCTCAACATATCCTCCAATATCTTATTGACCCTCTTTGTCTGTCCATTTGTCTATGGATGATAAGATATTTTGAAGGCCAAATTTATCCCCAATATTATAAACAAATCCCTCCAAAACATGAAAGTGAACTTGGCATCCTTGTCTGACACAATATTCTTCATAAAAGCATGCAATCTCATGATCTCCCTAATGAAGACTTGTGCCAAATCACTAGCGAAATAAGTAGTCTTCACTGGAATGAAGTGAGCTATCTTTCTCAACCTGTCTACCACAACCATGATAGAATCATGCTACCTCGATGTCCTCAGAAGACTTGTAATAAAATCCATGGAAATGACCTCCCATTTACACTTTGGAATCCAAATAAGCTAAAGAAACCCACTTGGATGCTAACACTCTTCTTTGACCTATTGACAGTCCAAACATCTCGCCATGAACTTTGCCACTTCCTTCTTTAGATTCGGCCAATAATGGAACTTCTTTACCACTAACAAGGTCTTCTAATATCGTGGATGACCTGAATATGGTTTTACATGAAACTCCCTCAAGATAAGTTCTTGAGTTCACTTTCATCCGACACATAGATTTTGTCCCCAAATATCACCAAGCCATTTGTTGTAAGATGATAATCCACATCCTAATGACTTGTACCCTGTTGTAACTTGTGCATAATCTCCCTTTACATGTCATCCTATTGTCTCGCCTATAAGATACGATCATGTAAATCTGTCCCATCTGAGATCACTACTACAACATGGTTCAACTACACTTTCCTGTTGAGACCATACACAATCATATTCCCCTCTCCCTTAATGTACTTGATCTCAAAATCAAACTCACTAAGGGTATCCAACCAGCTAGCTTGCTTGGAATTCAGATTTGGCTAGTCAAACATATATCTCAACCCATTGTGATCACACATTAACACAAACCTCCTGCTAAGAAGATAATGTCTCCACATCTTGAAGGAATGAATAATAACTACCAACTCAATATCATGAGTGGCGTAGTTCTGCTTGTGCTCATTCAGTTTCCTGGACTCAAGTATATCACTTGTCCCTCCTATATAAGGACTCCACCAAGCACTCTTTTTCAAGCATTTGTACATACAAGAAACTCTTTGTCCATATCTGCAATCTTAAACACTAGAGCATTATTCAACAACTGCTTCAACTGCTCAAAACTAGATGAACACTCCTCTATCGATTCAAACTTCTTACCTTTCCTCTATAATGATGTAATAGGATATGCAATGCATGAGAAGTTCTTGATGAACCTCCTATAGTAATCTACTAAGCCCATGAATGATCTGAATTCCTCTACATTTCTAAGAGCTTCCCACTCCATGATAGCCTTTATCTTCTCTAGATCTATTATTGTGCCATTCTTGGAAACAACAAGTCCCAAGAAATGTTATTCTGTCTGAAAGAAAATGCACTTTCTAAGCTTAGCATACAACTGACACTCTCTCAGCAATCTCAATGTTGTTGCTAAATTCTTGGCACACTCTTCCTCATTCTTAGAATACATCAAGATGCCATCAATGAATACAATAACAAACTTGTAGAGATAAGGACACATCACACTATTCATCAAACACATAAAAGTAGCTGGAGCATTAGTAAAACCAAATGGAACTACAACAAAATCATAATGCCCATAACTGGTCTTGAAGGCAGTCTTGTAAATGTAATCTTCTTTGATCATAACCAATGATATCCTGATCCCAGATCACTCTTTAAGAACACTGTTGCTCCCTTTAATTAATCAAACAGGTCATCAATCATGGCAATCGATACATGTTCTTGATCGTCACCTTGTTCAACTTCCTATAATCAATGAACAATCTAAGAGAACCATCCTTCTTCTTCATGGACAATACTGCAGCACCCCAAGGAAATAGACTTTCTCTAATGTATCCCTTATCAAGCATCTCCTTCAACTCCAACTTCAACTCTACTAACTCTAGAGTGCTCATCCTATAAGCTACCTTTAACGCTAGTGCTACCCCTGGTACCAACTCAATAGAAAAGTCTACCTCTCTGTGCAGAGGAAACTCTAGAATCTATGTTGGAAACACATCTTGAAATTTTTGTAATATATGGTACCTCTTAAATATTTCTGCATCCTCAACATCATTACCCTTGTCGCTAGAAATATGAACTGCATAATTGTGACCATCCTCACTGATGTAGGCTTCTTCTTCCCCTACAAGATTCTCTTCTCTCCGTTATCATCCAGGCACTCAATAACCTTGTCATAAAAATCTACATTGGTCCCACGAAGATACAACCAATCCATAACCAAAATCATATTATACAATCCCATTGCCAGTACATTAAAATGTTCTATTGTAGGCATACCATTCAACTCAAATACACAACCTCTTACTCTATGATGAATTATATTCTTCGTACGTGTAGCCAATTGCACCAACCAAGACTATAGATGCACTTTTTTCTCAAGCTAGACTTATCCACCAGGTCACGGTTAACATAACTATAATTAGATTTAGTAACAATCAAAATAGAAATAAATTGATCACAATGATTACTATCCATCACAATGATAGATTACTAGTGATCCATTTGCCTATTGTCCACAACTGCATAAATCTGAGGAATATTATGACTAGCATCCCCAACTATCTCTGCCTCCTAAGCACTATAGATGTGAGGCCTACCTCCCTGGTACAACGGAAAATCCTTCTTATGATGATATTTTCCACGTATCCAACACTATAATGGTGATCTACTATCACCTCTAGTCTGCTACTCTCTAGGACATGACACTTCCTTTCTCAACTGCACTAAACTTCATGTAAGGAGCAACCTTTTCTTCCTCACCTACATCCTAAGGTCTTCCCTGATTCGGTGGCCATTTTCCTTTTACTTTCTCATTTCCCTTCAAGTCATGTTTATGCTCATCTTTTCTCTTTGACTTCTCATAACAATGCTTCAATTTACCAATGGATTCCTCTAATGATATAAGCTCATCAAACTCAA
Source organism: Pinus taeda (assembly GCA_000404065.3). Classification (NCBI taxonomy): domain Eukaryota; kingdom Viridiplantae; phylum Streptophyta; class Pinopsida; order Pinales; family Pinaceae; genus Pinus; species Pinus taeda. The sequence goes on along the minus strand of APFE030759372.1, from coordinate 75,594 downwards.
TCTGGTCCCGATATGCTGCTGGAAATCCATTGAGGAATCTCTGAGTCTTAGCCTTATCCTCCTTGAGATATGGCACATACCTCAACAACTCCAAGAATCTACTAGTGTACTCATCATCTGTCATAGAACCCATCTGTAGCTCATAAAAATCCGTAGCTCGACCATCATAGTACCTCTCCAATAAGTACTTATTCTTGAAAAACCTCCTTTGATGTTCTTCACATCCTGCCACTAGATGTTTGCCTTCCCCTTAAGACTGAAAGTGGTTATATTAGCTTTCATGTTCTCTAATTAGTTATCCAATTTGAAGAACTTCTTCATTCCAAGAAATCGTTCATCTACATCTTCTGCCTTCTTCATCTCTCCATCAAATGTAGGAGGCTTCACCTTCTTCAACTCCTCAGAAAAACAATATCTCCTCCTATAAGGATGATGAGGGTGATGACTATAATGATGTCTCTTGGATGAGGAACTAGAATTATGCCCATACATATGAGTCCTCCGGTGAGGTGTATCTAGTCATCTTCCACCTCTAACTATGTACCCTCTATCCAACTTGTATCCAGACTGAGATCTGCTACCATAGGCTCCATTCATTTCTCATCCTGCTCTTGACTGATCCCTAGTTGTCCCTCTCTTTATAACTCTGACAACCTCTGAAGGATTGTTGCATTAACTTCTACCTACTTCTCCTAAGCCATTGCAAGTATTTCGTGAGCCTCAACCAACCTGTCATTGTCTACTTCGCAACATCGGATATCTTCCCTCAAGCTCCTCAATGTATCTGCTATATCAGGAGAATAATCTTACCCTTACTACCCAACCGATTTATAGGGGGAGTCATGAGAACTGTAATCTACCATTTTTGTTGTCATATTGAATTCTATTCTTCTTACACAGATACCATGTTAGATAAACCAAATAGATACCAAAATCAAATCCATAGATTAATGATGTTCAAGGGAGGCTTATCTCATCTGCAAGATCAATCCACATTCACATGTACATGTATAATCATAAACATATTCGTGTAATAACATAACATCACAACAACATCATGCATGATCATACCAACTGTATACCCTAATCCCATGCATGAAAACATCAGACTTACCCAAATAAAGAAAAACCACACTATGATACCACCTTGTGGTATCATATATGACCCAAAGAGATCACAACTTGGCTCTTATACCACCATTTAATATCGCCAACTCTCACATATACCCACTTTCACGGGCTTACCCAAGGTAAACATGAGATGAGGGGTTACTATGATATGACTCAATCTCCTAGATGACCTTAAGGAAATGGAGTTGAAACAACAAGACCTTACTAACTTCCCTTAGGTGCCACAGGACATCTAGGAGTAACTCAATTCCTCCAGATGTCCAACCCCTAAGATAACTCAAATTTTCCCTGACCTAGAGCCCCAATCTCTCCTTTTTCCAAGGCCTCGATGCGACTATGGGTTCCCAGTTGCTTCCATAGTTCTACATCAGTGTGAACGTGGCCTTTTCATGTCAGTGTTGTGTCAACGACTATGATAATTAAGGCTTCTTTCCAGGGCTAGGGTGAAGCCTGTACTTATAAATCCATGAAACTTCTAGAACTCATAAAAGACATGAAGACAATGCTTGTAAACCAAAATTCGAACCAGGAATTAACCTAACCATCCCGAACTAGGACTAACATTCTATCAAACATGTGGTAGGTATGCGACCTACAGGTCATGAATGCAAGTATGAACATAAGGGACAGAAATATTGTCTGAGGTTTAACAAGAAGGGTCTCTATCTTCTCACATTAGCTATCATAATATCAATTAGATCTTGCATTCATTATTTATTTAGTTACAAGTAAAATCATGAATAGAGCCATGTCTGAGAACTGTCATAAAACCATAATTATAACCAACATACAACCAGATAAATAACCATAGATCTCTCTTTCAGCCAATCACCCCCGTGCCATATTCCAAGTATGAATGTGGGATCTCATGGGATAAACCAATCCAAAGACAACCAAGGGAATCTAGAGGTTGAACAACCTCCACCCTCTCCATACCGTGATCACACCTAAACTAGTGCCGATATCACAAAACCAAACCGATCTTGGATGCCTCAAAATTTATTCACCATCATTGAGGAATTTTCTTCTCTCTTCCCTCAAGATTTACCATATATCCTGCCATTACTGGTCAAGTGATTCCTAGGCCCATGGGAATTTCTTGAGACCACCTCACCTCAGATTCTAAAACCATCCGACAATCTAAAGCACAAACCGAGAACAAACCCATTACACCATGGTTATCCATAAATGACAAGGCTAGGCTAAAATCCATGTCAATGAAAACAAAAGAACCATATACCAACATGCACATATCATGCATGTCCAAACCAGCTAGGAAATCACATATGCAATGTGTTACCTACAAGTACTCTCATTGAAGTTGCTTGATCCTTGCCTTCCTTTGCTTTCATTGTCCTTCTTTTCTTTTAATTTTCTTTCCTTGCTTTCCTTTCCTTCTCCTCTTGGTGGTTTCTCCTCTTTAGACAAATTATAACACTAACTGACAAAAAGATGACCAAAAGGCTACCAACTGATGCTCTGAGGTCATTTTATTGACGAGGCCTCTAATTTCTTTCATTTTCTCTTATTTTCCTCCTCACATGCAACGTGTGACCTTTCACCTTCTTTTTATCCTAATTTCTATTATTTTCATAAATAATGTGCCAAAAATACCTTTTTTCCTTTCCAAATCTTTAGCCATTGCCCTTGCCAATTTCCCTTAGCCATACAATACAATAAGTGATGCCCACTAGGGTATTTTCCCAACATTAAACTTGGAATAAGTGTCCCTTGCTCGTGGTCTTATTTTTCCTTTATTAACTTTTATTACATGAACTTTTAACCTAGGGTTGTTATGCGCAAGTGTTCTCTAACAAAATTATTTCATATTTGTTTACTTTCTTACATTTATGTGACTTAGGGTACATATATGTATATGATGTGTTATGTGTAATATGTGTTAGATGAAAAATGATTACACGTGGTGATTATACATGGAAACAAAAAGTATAGTGTTAACAACATTGAGAACATTAGTGATAAAGCAAGAAATTTTAATTACAAACAAGAAAGGGCTAGAAATTTTCTCTCACAACACTTTAATTTTAATTAGAAGAATGTGTTGCTATTATCTCCAAAGTTGGAGTTACATAACATCACATCTTGTGCTTTCAATTGGGTCTAAATGACATCTCAAAATATCGTATGAAAAGCATGAAATGTTAAACAAAAAGTAATCAGAGATGATAAAGATTAGAGACGTTGTTCAAGCTCAATTGAAAATAGAGAATGTATTTTGCATGAAATCATTAATCTAAAAGATATTCAATGCTCAAACAATCATGATTTTTTGCTCATCGTAGAGTGAGAGAGTTTCTTTGGTTAATACTCTGATGCATATTGCTACTGTGTTTATTTTTCATTATTTCATTTTAATCTCTATTCCATATAGAACTTTAATAGATGTAGTTGTGCAACAAAATAGTTTCATAGAACTAATTATTTTATCAAATCTCATAATAAAAACTTTTTGCACAGTAGAAGCTATTTTCACAAGCATTTGTTAATAGCTGTGTAGAAGTGCAATTGCATAGAGATGTGAATATCCACAGAATGAGACACAAAATGTTCCTAGATTAACCATTAAATAGATAAATTGTTATCTAAATTTTTAATCATCCCAATGCCTTGCATGAAATATTGATGGTGTAGAATATCTTGGATTAGCTAAAATCTTAGGAAACAATGAAGGTCATAGTAAGCAATGTAACGGAAACCGCGTCCGAATAAGAAAGAATTACCATCATTGATATGGTAATGACAATTGAATTGAAAGAAACCAGTTGATATTATCCATGAATCACATGCTGAAAACAAAAAATAGCATGTTGATGACCATTTCGACTAATTGGGTATGAAGATGATATGATCGAAAAAACATTACGCTAGTAGGAATTGGTATCAATTTTAGAGGTGGCATGGTATGCCGTCCTTTTCGAATTGAACTGAAAAATATTTCATGCATGTTCAACAAAAACTTCTATTGATCTATATCTAGAAGTACAATTGATCAAGCCAATGTAATGATCGTCCATTAGAAAGAGAAAATGATGCGAATCTGACAGAGTTATAAAACACCAACCAATTGAGCGAATCCAACAAAAGAACTATTAAAGGAAATTTCATTATATTGCAATTCATCATAATAGAATATTTCACAATTGCGACAAGAAAATTAATGCAAAAATCGTACGAGGAATAGATAAAGCCACATTGTTAATATAGAGAAAAGTTAGAGGAATGGCAACAACGAAGAGCGTACAATGAAGAAGAGCCTATATTCCTTACGAGTCTAGTATGTTCCAATCACACCAGGTGACCTAAAAGAGAAAATGTTCCTTTCACCCAGAGGAAATCCTTATTCAATTATAATGTTTTATGCCAAGAATATGGTAAAATGCATCATAAATATTGTTAGATGATAAAATGAACATCGTGGTCAATTTGTTGTCAATGGGGATACCATATTCCCATATTCTCAGCACATAGCATTATAATAAAAAAAATGAACAATTTGGTCAATGATCCATTGTGTTGATTCAATGAATGTAAGTTTTATGAAATTGAAACTTTATTAGTGATTAACAGTTTCTAGTAAATTTTCTTATATAAATTAATGTTTCTTATTTAAAATGAAATAGTGATGTCGTAGCACAACAATCGCACGAGGAATAGATAAAACCATTTATTAATACAAATAAAAGTTAAAGGAATGGAAACAACGAGAAAGAGCCTATATTGTTTACCAGTCTAGTATGATCCAATAGCACTAGGTGACCCAAAAGAGAAGGGGTTCCTTTCGCTTGGAGGAAGGCTTTGTTCGATTATAATGTTTTCTGCCACACATACTCCTTCCTCTAGACAATCTTCATTCTGCAAAGATTCACAGCTTTATGCAACTGCTTTACGACAAGGCTAAATCTATATAAAAGAAGTTTGAAATTAATCTCATCACTGTGGAATAAAGTTACCTACAAACATGTCAATTCCCACATCATAGAGCAGAGCAATAAAACTTTGCGAGAGCACTCAAAAAATAGCAGCTCTATGCAATTTCTCTCCCACACAATTAAATATGTGAAAGTTTCAACTCCAAACAAGTTTAAATTAATTTTGTCATTACGCAATACAGTTACCACTGCACCCTCGTTCTCCCGACATACTCTTTCCTCTACAGAGTGAAAACTCCACAGAAGAAAACACAATAATATTAATTGTATATTTGTACAACTCCCGTACCCCTCTGCCACTAATTCTGCCCCCTCCCAATTATGTAAAAGGCATGCAACCACGTCAATTCTAGCATCATTGTGCAAAGTGTGAGGGTCACAGTGTTAATCAATGCAATGACCACACAATAATTGGAGATTTGTTTAGCTCCCCCTTGGCTTATGCAAAGGGCCTGCAACTGACATCAATTTTGGCATAATTTGGTATAACAATAATATAACGATGTCATTGTCATAGCACTAACCAATTGAATGACCACTCACAAAGCTATTTTTTTTTTAATGTATTGTTAGGCACTCACAAATACCAAAAATAAAACGCCCTCCACCAAAAGAATTATGTCTTATCAAAACTCCTTTCCTTAATTGAAAATTAAAAATAAAATTGGTTAAAAATTAAAAAAATATTTTTTAGTTTATAAACATATAAAAATATTAAGCATTTAAGTAATTTAAAGTCAACATACTTGAAGAGCAAAACCAATGCTCTACTTTCTCGCAAAGTAAGGAACGATGAAAATATGTTAAAATGGATTTTGTTAAGTGTTTTTAAATTTTTTGGTATTTTCTAGTGGGAAGTTCTAAGAGTATAATTACTTTATATTTTTAATAGGTTTTGCAGACGCGTAAAGTTATCAAAACCTTGAAGTGGTGGGTTTTATGCCGTGGCCACTTGACAATATGACGAAAAATATTTTGAAAGAATTTTATATTGTTTAAAAAAAAAAACCGGTTACATGCTATGATTTATAGGTCAAAATTTCACGAGTAATTTTATTTATATTTTGAATAAATTTGAATATATTTAAGTTATTTAAAAAATTTAAAATTTTAGATTTAAACAAAAACCAGAAAAATTGACGAAATAAAAAAATATATATATTTTAACGTTCATAAAGATAAAAATAACCTATAAATTTACAAGTTTCATGTGATACGTTCCAGATATCTCTAGCAAACGGACCAACTCATATTGATTTATAGGTTTGTAATTACAGATTGAAATCATATTAGGAAGATTCTTTTTCTTTTTGGCTTCCCTGGATTCCGAAACTAAATGTCCATGGCTATTTTGAATAAACCAAAGCGTTTTCACTTGGAACCATGTAGAATATCGAGATTCCATGGTAAGTCTCTTTGTGATTAATTGAAAAGGTTAATTTGGGTTGTCAGCAGAGCCCACTCATATTGGAGAGACTACATATTGTTCCAAATATTTTTGAAATGCACAATACCAGAGAAGTGCCAAATTAATCTGAATATATTTGAATACACATCATCAAACAATAGCACCATTGTACTACAACACTGTTCTCACCTTTTCGCCTTCCACGATTTCTGTTGACTAAGCTGGGCAATCCATGCTTGCGAGGGGCGACCCTGTGCCATTCACAGGGGCAGGCATTGCTCTTATATCGATTTTCTTGCCGCTGTCACTTTTAACTCCTTCGACACCAACATCGATTCCTGGCTCGGACGCCCGTCGTTGTTGTCTGCAGCGCAGTCTATAGCGTAGCAAGGCACCCACGGTCAACGCGCACAGGACAAAACACAGCAACGTCGATTCCTGGCTCGGACGCCCGTCGTTGTTGTCTGCAGCGCAGTCTATAGCGTAGCAAGGCACCCACGGTCAACGCGCACAGGACAAAACACAGCAACGTCCCGAGGATGATCGATATACTCCAGTCGAAACATGTTTTCGCTACGTGATCGTTAACCACTGTCGATCTCGCTGAAACATGCGTCGACGGGCTGATGGGAATGGAAGACTCCAATATCTTCCGATATTTGAGAAACCTCCTGTCATGAATAGACGATGCCATGCCAGAAATGCTCTGCATTTTACGGGAAAAGGGCTCCAGGTGTTGCAATGGCAACTAGCGTGGACGCTGATTGCAAGATTTAGTACAGGACAGAAAAATGTTGCAGGAGGAGGATTCTGAGGATGCGACGGAAGTGAGATGACGTTTTTTTAATTATTTTAGGAGCAGCTTTTCAGCTAACAATTTAAAACATAATCTGCCCAAACAAAAATGAAAATTTTAAAAACCAAACCTCCCCTTTTAACAATTACCAAATTTCCTCACCTAAAAATTTAAAACACAATAACCCAAACAAAAATGAAAATTTTAAAAACTAAACCTTCCCACCTAACAATTTAAACCACAATCACCTAAACAAAAATGACCGTTATTCCTTGAAAAAAAAAAGAACACAATGATGAGGAGGTATGCCCAAGGCCAAAGGCTCTGCGGCCCCGGGCACCGTAAACGCATGAGCAGATGGAGGAGCAGATTCTGTGGAAGTATGGAAGGGCTTCGAATAAATATCTACCTAGTTCAATCGATTAAGAACTGGACCAGGGCATAAGTGGCTGGTAAGCTGGAGAATTCTGAGACTCGGACAGAGTTAAACGTACTGGCTGTTATAACTCTGATTCTTCTGACCTATTTCATGCTGTTACTCTCTCAACGTGTTCTATTAATTTTTTCTGCTGTTTTCTTTTTGGATATTCTTTCGTTTATACCGTGGCATCTACGAAAATGGGTACAACCGACCTTGGTTGTCGCTACAATATGATCTTAAAATATAAGAAACACATAATTAGACATCCACTTTGCCAAAACCGTACTGGTCACGACTGTCAACCATTCGAACGCCTAAAGCAACGAAGTAACGTCGACCTGATTTGGACTTTCGAACTATTTGATAGTCTTTATTATAGATCTCCAAAATATCACTGACATCTGGATGACAACTTCAGGATTATGCTCTCTGCAGATGCCTATCTGTGTAACAACTTTACGCATAGCAGGCTGTTGTTGTTTCTGCTGGCCATATGGACGACGGATTTTGTAGGGCCTCGATCACCGCCAAGTGCCCGCTCCATATGCTATCAGTGTGAAGAAACGATTTTGCAGGGGCGGGCCTCCATTATTGCCCTCATTGTTGTATCTTTTGCTATTTTAAGTAAAGAAGTTGATTTGAGAGGTAAATATATTATAAGTGCAAATTTAAAAAGTGTTGATTTTAAAGGTAAATATGTTATAAGTAGAAATTAAGTTATAGAATGAAAGTCTGGATTGAAGGCAGGAAAGAAAGACAGGTGGTTTATTTGCAATAAGTTTGGCCATTATGTAAGGGAGTATCTAAATAGAAGACACACATCACATGATGATGATCACAATCATTCTAGGGGCAACTTCAACAACAATGATTGGAGGAATGACAGGTACAATGGCAAAGGAAAAATGAATGCAAGACATCAAGGAAATGGTCAGCCCTCCAAGAAAGAAATGAACTCCAGGGATGAAGAATCAAATGTTGTTTATGATAAGCAAAAGGAGTATTATCTTAGATGGGTCCTCTCCACCACCTATCCTCCACACACTTTGGGAAATTGGCTTATTGATAGTGGTGTTTCAAGGCTCTTCACCAGATACAAGGAAGCTCTCTCTAATCTGATAGAGAAGGAAACAAATTTTTAAGTCATAATTTATGCATATGGCTGAAAGATTCATGCACAATTTTTAGATATTTGTGTAGTGAATTTTTATTCTTAAGCTTCATAGAAAAACCATCTAAAAACAGAATCCTGAAAAATAGTTTATACTCACCTAAATATTATATTTACTGTTGTAAATGAGTAGACTTAGTAGTTGTGACTACCCACCAAAATTTATACAAATAGTTAATTTATCCACTTCACATGTCAAGCTATTAGTTCCAAATTTACTTATTAACCACTACCAATTTAACATTAACCAATATAAATTATAATTTTTAATAATAATAATAATAATATCTATTTTTAAGGTCACAGCCAAGTCAGACACCAAATTGGTGTATGAGACCCCCTTGTTTGTGGGACAAGGGACCCACTCTGGTTTTGAACCTTGGACCTCTTAGGAGGAAAAACACATGCTCCTTAACCATTAGGCCCAACTCTTTTTTCTTATACATTAATTTCTAATTTAAAATTGAAAAACTAATATTTAAATAAAATTCATTATTTTTTATAATTATGAAAAATATTTATTTAAAATAATAATAATCATTTTTTTCTTTTTCACTCTTTCCAAAAATTTAAACCTTTAATAATAAAATAAAATATAACTTTTATTTTACCAATATTTATTTCTACGTTTTTTCTATGTATGAAATAGTAAACATAAACGCCCAATCATTTGACTAGCTGTCTCTAATCAATTATCCATCATGTTACTTGAGCTACTGTCAAAATATATATTTGCTGATTCGCATAAGTGGTGGATGGACCAGTTGCCCTTTTTAAATGCAACGTACTGCGAGCAGAATCATCCAACAGAGCCACATAAGTAATAACCTCCTTCTTTCCTCCATACTATTGGGCATCTGAGGTAGTCACTCGACGTGCTATTTTTAACCATCACATCCATTGAACCACTCTGCAGTTAGGTATTGATTTGATTGACATTCAGTGGTGGATAAACCAGTCGGCAGCCAAAAGATTTTCATATATATAAAAGTAAACGCAGTGCATGAGTGATGTGTAAAAGCCGGTTTTACATATATATATATATATAAATAAAGAGTAAAGGCAGTGCATCAGTGATGTGTAAAAGCTGGTTTTCTATCGCATAAAAATTAGTAAATGCATTATTCTATTTTATAAGTAGTAGTTTAATAATTATGTGTTTTTTTTAAAAGTTATGGAAATTTTAATTATATTTTGAAAAAATTTAGCACAGATTTTTAAAAATCTAATAAAAGTTGTTAAAATTTATAATTTTAGGTGTTTTAAAAATATTTGAGAGTGTTAAATTTATTTCCACTATCAAAAATATGATTCAAATATTGTTTCAACAAAAAACTTCCAAACATTCCCTACATCCCTACACTACTCCATTTTATAATAACTTTATCCATTATTAACTCTTTGAAGAATATTCTATTCAAAAATACCATTGATTCTTTGTGTGTATCTTCCACTAATGCCTTATGTTAAACTACAAAAAGCATGTTCGCAAATGATATGACACGCATTCAACTTTAACCGCAAATCTGATGAATATGTGTGCTGGTGTAAATGCGTTCCACTATGTTTTTAGTGATTGAGACTTTATAGGTTGCCCACATATAATGTTGGGAAAGGATTATTTCTAACAAATGATAAATATGTTTTTGTTTGAATGTGGAATATATTAAAGTAATAACCGGAGAACAATTTATAATAATATTTTTTTAAAATTAAAATC
>APFE030759372.1:51337-64665 GCA_000404065.3 Pinus taeda | reverse complement strand
AAAGAATTTTTTAATTTAAAGATAAGATAATGAGGTGGCATATGAGTCCAAAGTTTTTATTAAATGAATTTTTTATTTGAAAGTAAGATAATGTGGTGGTATACGAGTCCAAAGTTTTTAGAGGTTTTATTTGTTTTCCATGAATTATTAAAAATATTTTTTTATTTAAAGGTAAGATAATGGGTGGTATAGTAGTCTAAAGTTTTTATTAAAATTATTTTTCTCTAAGAATTATTAAAAGTATTTTTTATTTGAAGGTAAGATAATGGGGTGATATATGAGTCCAAAGTTTTTATTAAAAGTATTTTTTTATTTTAGTAAGATAATGGAGGTGGTATATGAGTCCAAAGTTTTTAGAGGTTTCATTTGTTTTGCATACATGTGGAGGAGGATATAAGTGTGAGAGTAAGATGAGCTTTTGAGTCATCGTGACTTACCTATATATTTATATCTTGATAGTGACTATTCCATCAAATGATAGGCTTTAACTTACGGCATAATGGTAGGGAGGGGAATTTTTACAAAGGCATTAATGATGAGTTTTATCAAAGAATAGGCATTTAACATTAGAGAAGAGTTTTGTCAATTTAGAAAATATAGAAGTAATTTATACCAAGGTTTCCTATCTATGTGCTAGTTATTCTTCAATGGTTCATGGCTAATGTTGGTCTACTTATTTGGAATATTATGTTGGGATTTGGTATATGAATACTGAAGAGAAGTGATCTAGGATGATGAGCAAAAAAGAGTATCGATATAGTGAAACTAACTTGGGGCCTTATAGTCGGAGGCCAAAGAAATGAAGGGCATATTTGACCTTCGAATGAGATGATTAAAGAATAGATCTAAGAATTTCTCTATAATGGTAACTGTAAAAGCTTATAACCATAGGTTTTCTATAAAAGTGGAGCAAGAAGTGGAAGAAAATGAAAATAGGGTTAGGAGAGAAGAGGCATGACATCTAGTGGAAAAATAGATGGGGAGGCAACTACATGCATTTTTATTACATGATTTCCAAGAAGAAAGGACACTAAATATCTAGAGATAATGGATTTGTATTAACACATGAAGAATTTCATTGCTATTATTGTGGATGTAAAAGACACTTAGTACATTGAAATCCTTAGGAAACTAGATCATCTTGTCAAGAGACATATAAAATTAATAAATGTTATATGGGGACATGAGGTAGGAAGTGAGGAACCAACACAGTAGGGAAGAACCACATGGAGAGAGAAGATGATTAGGGAAAGACAACAAAAGATGTAGACTAAATGTTAAGTCCTATATAAACCCCATGTTAAGCCAAAGCCCTCTTATTGAGCCCTAAATATTGAGTGATTACATTTCTATTATTATATTGTTATGTAGGCTAGGACCCCTCATGATCCCACTTTATTATAATTATACCCTTTGTCACTTATATATATATATATATATATATATTATATATATAAATATAATATATAATATATATATATATTAATATATATTATATATATATTATCCTGAGGAACCTAGTATTAGGACTCATCAAATATTCTCTCATTGTATTTATTGTAAAAGTAGGTTTTCTTTTCAAAGACAATTGTAATTATTGATTTCTTATCATTTTGCAATCATAAGGATCATAACATTTGGTACTGGAGCTCTTGCTTCAAATAGATTAATGTGGAATTTTCATTATAACTTTCCTTCTGGGAGGTTTCAAATGGTGAAACCTGGAGAATATTGAGAAGACATCTCAGGAAATATTTGTTTTAAGTTTCATTTCTTGGTTTTCTATATTTTCGGAGATATTGTCTAATGAAGCTAGGGTTTCTGAATGCTCCTAAATTTTGTCTCAAATAAGTTAGCTGATCCGGATTTAAACAGGAATGCAACAAAATACAGAGATCACCATATACATAAAGATGCAGCGGAAATAATACTTCATTTCATTAATGTAAAATACTGAAATATGCTTACAAATAGAAATGGAAATAAACGAGCTAGGGCGATGGTAACTTATCTCTAATAAGAGATGTGGCGACTACATGCCTCTGAACTGTGTTACAATGAAGCTCGAAGGCCTATTTATTGTTGAGAAACAATGGAAAACCCTTAACATCCCAAAACCTAACCCTAGCAGATGAAACACCAGATTGTGGGCCCCATTTTGGGTAAGTTGGTACATCAACTTCCCAGGGTTGTAACTTTGGCATATGATCTCCGTTTGACACGTAAAATAGCTCATTAGAAAGATCTATCCGAGAACTATAACTTTGGGAAGAGAAAAATCAGTCCATGGACCCATGTTGCTCCCAAATTTCCCAGAAAATGTCGTTTAGGGCCTCAAAACGGATCCGGAAGTTCAGGACACAAAAAACTACTAAAAATAGTAAATTGTGCTACAATTAAGGAAATTGAAAAACTGAAAGAGACAGTTGTGGGGGTCCAAATGGGATAGGTGCGTGGCCACCAACATCCACCTGGATCATTCCTCCCCCCTTTGGAAGCAATTGTCCCCATTGCATTGATTTCCTCCGTTTGCTGAACCTGGTCCCTGGTGCGCTGTTCTGTAATCTTTGATGTGTCCAGTAATGATGGGAAGCATGGTCGAGGGTAGTACACATTGAACACTTGGTGTAGGCGAAGGAATGGAGGAATGTTGTGCTCCAAAACATTATTTGCCATAGCCTTGGTAATGGCGTAAGGACCATGTCGGCATGGTTAGAGCTTCTGATGGGCTCTCGTAAGGTGTTCTTTCTGCAAATGCAACAAGACTGTGTTTCCTACCTGAAGCTTGTGTGGTACCCCTGTAGGTCAGGAGAAGTTTTTCCTATGTTCTGTCATGACCGTATCCCTTTGCTGCTGCTGCTGCGTGGAGGAACCCTGGTGACAATCTTCCCCTTACTTTTGGATCGAACTAGATAGAAAATGAATTTCCTAGTCTGGGAGATGAGCTTGCTACCTTTCTTGGCAGTGATCAAAGAAATGGCGGTAGGTGGGGCTACCTCTCGTATCCTATATAATGAATTACCCAAATAAATAATGACAGTGTGAGGCCTTGACTCATACAAAGCATGTCACCTCCACAAGTATGGCTGGCCTAATAGTACATCACAAACATCCAGAGGTGTAACATCACACAATACCTCGTCTGTGAAGGGCTTGATGCTATAGGGAAGGTGACACTACTGGCGAACTTTGAAATCTCGTTGTTCATGAAGCAATTCGATACTGTACGGCTGTGGGTGTGGTGTAGTTAGTAGGCCCAACCGCTTTATGACCTCTACTGAAATGAGGGTCTTTTGGCTGCCACTGCCGATAATGAATTGCAGCGCCGAACCCTTCACCCACATCTATGAGTGGAAAAGACACTCCCCCTCCTCTAGGTCTTCGGGCTCATTCTTCTGGATCTTGGCGATGGCAACAGTGACGCTGGATCCCTTTGCAGTCGAAACATGCATCTGATTCTGAAGCCTTCAACTCGGCCACCATCGACTGCTTGGTCCGACACTCACTTGTGTTATGAGTGGGACTCGTGTGGAACTCACACCACTTTCCGGTGTCATTCTTTGACTTCATGGCATTGTTATTTTCTTGCGGATTTGACGGGTTGTCTTGGGTCACCCCACCTTGGCTTTGTCCTTTGGTCTTCAAATTTGCAGATCCAAAGTCTCGCTTATTCTGTTTGAACTTTTGCTCGATTTTGATAGTGTATCAGTACGCCATGTCGAGCGAGGAGATGTTTAGGAACTCCATATCTTCCTGGATGTATCTGTGTAGGCAGCTGTGGTATTTGAGTACCAAATGCAGCTCAAAGTCCTTGATACCCAACTGTGTGCGAAGGGTATGAAAAATGTTTGTGAACTCTGGCACATCTTGGTCCCTTACCTACCACAGTGTGGTCCATTTGATATATTTTTCCTCATAGCTTTTGAAAGGGTAGTACTGCTCCTTGACGGCATCTCGAATTGAATCCCAAGTGGCTGCGGCTGAAAATAGTGAGCCCGTACTTACATTCTTTTGCTCGCAGTAGGTTTCCCACCAGTCCTTAACGTGGGGGGCTACTTTGAGAAGAGCGAAAACAATCTTTTATGACTCAAAAATTCATGAACAGAGAAATACCCATCTAGCAAATTTAACCATTTATCTACAACATTTGCGTCTATTTGACCCTCAAATATGGGGATTTCAAAATTAACTTGCACCTTAAATGCTGTGGCATTTCTAGAATACTTGTTGGAAGCCGATGTGTCACCTCTAGGTAGCCGTTGAAGGATCTGCGCAAATTTGTCCATCATCATGCTCCTTTGTCGCTCAAGGGCTTCTTCGAGCAAGGTTTTGATAGGATCTCCTACCCCTTCATCTTTCTTTTCATCCGCCATGGGAGGCCATCGGGATTTGTGAGGCTGGTCTTGCAAAGGTTCGACCAGTTCAAGCCCTAACTCCTTATATCTCGACCTCATTGGGGACATGAAAAGAAAAACAAAGAAAAAAAACAGAACCCTCTGATACCACTAATCGAGATTAAATAGGAATGCAACAAAATATAGAGATAACCATATACACAAGATGCAACAAGAAATAATACTTCATTTCATTAATGTAAAATACTAAAAATGCTTACAAACAAAAATGGAAATAAACCAGCTAGGGCGATGGTAGCTTTATCTCGAGAAGAGATGTGTGGCTACATGCCTCTAAACTGTGTTACAATGAGGCTCGAAGGCCTATTTATTGTTGAGAAACAATGGAAAACCCTTAACATCCCAAAACCTAACCCTAGAAGATGAAATGCCAAATTGTGGGCCCCGTTTTGGGTAAGTAGGTACATCAACTTCCCGAGGTCGTAACTTTGGCATACGATCTATGTTTAACGCGTACAATAGCTCATTAGAAAGATCTACCTGAGAACTATAACTTTGGAAAGAGAAACATGGGACCCATGTTGCTCCCATATTTCCCCAAAAATGTTGTTTAGGGCCTCAAAACTGCTCCAGAAGTTCAGGACCCGAAAAACTACTAAAAATAGTAAATTGTGCTACAATCAAGGAAACTGAAAAACTGAAAGAGACAGTTGTGGGGGTCCAAATGGGATAGGTGTGTGGGCACCAACATCCACCTGGAACATTAGCCTAGAAATTTCATTATAAATTTTTCTTGCGAGGCTTCAAACTGTGAAACTTGGACCATATTAAGAAGAAATCATGGTAAGCATCTAATCCAAGTCACAAATCTTGTTTCACTTTTTTTTAGATATATTCTTCAAGAACTTTAGTGTTTTTGTATACTCTAGAGGTAGTCTCGAATTGGTCAACTTGGAATTTATGCTATAACTTTTTTCTATAAGGATTCATAAAATGAGACTTGGAGCATATTAAGGAGAAATATTAAGCAATAGTTACTTGCAGTTTTAGAATTTGATTCATTATAATTTTTGAGTTATACCCTATGGAATTTAGAGTTTGTGAAAAATCATGAAATAAATTTTAAAAGAGTTAGCTTGGTATTTTTGCAATATCTTCTTGTTTGGAAATTTCCAAACTATGAAATCTTCAGGAATTTTAGGTGACATATAGAAGTACCTCAGGTACAAGTTCCAAGATTTTATTTCAAGAATTGGACATGCAACATGTTATATAAGTATTTTTTTGGGAAGAGGACAAAAAACCAATAAGTTTTGGAAAATTTACTATAAATTTTAGTTGGCACTTCATATTTAGTTCACACCTGTGGAATTGAAGAAAATATATATCATAATATTATAGAACAATTTTTTAGATCCAAAAGGCCTCAAATCTCAAAGTTATATAATTAAAGATTCAACCATTTTGTTAAACACATACATGGCAGCAACAGAAGATGAATGATAAACATGAGAGTGTATCTATTATTAACAAATGATATACATTTATAGTACATTCATGTGACCTTTGGTTTCGTATTCCAAGGTCTCTTGGACTTCCTTAGACTATTCAAGTTCCACACAAACCCTTAGAGGATTAGGTGTCCAGCATTCCCCCCCTTAATCAGAAGGGTTATGTATGAGTCCAAGAGGAGAGTTGTAATACAAAATGTGCAAAAATGGATGGAAACACTAGGCTAAATGTGCTCTCTGAAATGTTGGTATAAGGGAGGTGGTTTAAGGATGACCACCAACACTGGAGTGCTTAGTGCAATTCCCATAACTCTTCCAAGTCTAGCATGAAGCTCAGGTCTTTTGCAAGAGGAAGTGCTCCTGATGTTTTGAAGAGGGAAACTTTCAACTAATAAAGGGAGGTCTCATCCTGCATAAAAGGGAGAACCTCAACCTGAAAAGGGAGGTCTCAACCTGTGATGGTTTAAGGATGAACAACAACACTGGAATTCTTAATGCAATTCCTGGAACTATTCCAAAACTGTAAAGAAGATGAGGTCTTCTGCTAGAGGACATTTCCCCAATTCTTTGAAGAGGTATCACCGACTGAAGGCATGCTCAAGGGTATATTTTCCTCTGGATACAACTCTAGATATGGTATAGAAGGTTGTGGCTCAAGCTTTCTTGATGTGGCTTTGAAGCTTGTAGATGACCATCACTTCCCCCCTTGTCAGATACAAGGTGAGAACATGAAGATATCTTAACCTCAATACTTTTCAATATTAAAGAACAAATCCTCTTATATGAGTGAAATATCTTATTGGCTATTGAAGTCTATTACCAAGAAGCGATCCATCCAAGATGAATCTTTGTTCTTGCAGGAGGTTTGTTTCTGAAGTATCTATTTGAATAATGATTGGTTTTATGACAGCGTTTACATGGATGAAGATCAAAACAATGATCTTTAAAATGGCCAACTCGGTCACAGTATTGGCATTTCATAATGTGTTGTTGTTGTTGTGGAAGAGGGGTAAATCTAGAACAGCTGAAGGTGAACTGTCATGAAGGAATCCAACAATTTGAAATTAGATGGGCTTTGAGTAATCTGTAATATGAAAGGATGCGTCCTTGTCATATCCAAGACTAATTTTGTGCTTGTTGTGTACAAGCTCTTCCGAAGGTCTCATGATGGGCTTGCGAAGTGAAAACCGGACTTCTGCATCTGCATGTGACTTTCCTGCTTCATTGGGCACTGGATCTGAATCAACTTGCTGCTTATGGGAGTTTGTTTCAATGTTTTGAACATAAACAGGTTCTGAATGATGACTATACTTCTGTATCTCGTCTTGTTGTAGCTGTGATTCTTTGCTGACTTTAACTATGCTTCCACCAGTAGATAAGATTAGAGTGCTTAATAACTCTAATAATCCATGAATTTTCTCCATTATTCAAACAATCAAATCAACAAATGACCAAAAAATGCACTTGTAGAAACAATAATGGTTTTAGAATTTTAATTTGGCAATTTTTCAAAAGGAATCAAGGCAATTTCTTTTTTTTTCAATGAGTATTTGATTTCTTACAAGGAGATTTTTACAGCAATTGAGATCTTATGCTAGAGAAAATTCACCTTATTTCTTCCCTTAAGGAAAAAACCTCTAAAATCCTATTTTAGTATGAGTTCTGAAGTGAAAAATCTGACCACTTTTAGATATCAATGAAACTTGGCTCCATTTGATATCGAGTCATTTCCAAGAGTCTTCAACGAACTTAACACACTTCAAAAGAAGCATACCAAAATGACCAATGCATACGCAACATCATATCACCTTGCACAATGGTCACATTGTTCAAACCAACTTCACAACCAACGTATGAAGCAGAAGTATCACAGGCAACATTCAACGTTGTATTCAGGAATACAATGTACTGCAAATTCTTTCTATACACAGTTATTTTGGACAACACATATTCAACGATGTAACCATGCCTAATTGCTTACTTTATTTAATTAGTTGCTAAATAAAGAATTGTTCACAAAAATGTTTCACCTTCTTCAAACATAATTTTTGTAACTCTCTTCATATAAAGTGGGCGAATTTACTTACCGAGGAGTGCCTTGTAATTAATCATTTTAGTCATGATTGAATGAAGTGTTTTCCTCGTTTGCACAAACCATCAAGAATTTCACGTGCTTAACCTCTAGCATAACCATCCATATAAATATGAGAAGACACCTTTGAATGCAACTGCGACTACCAAATAGTTGAGGGTGTTCCTGAGGGTCTCATTCTCTTCACCTAGTTTGT
The DNA here is from genome assembly GCA_000404065.3 of Pinus taeda. NCBI lineage: Eukaryota > Viridiplantae > Streptophyta > Pinopsida > Pinales > Pinaceae > Pinus > Pinus taeda. Next base: position 56,511 of record APFE030759372.1, on the reverse strand, counting down.
GGTTTATTCCAGCTACAAAGCTTGTGTGTCTTAATGGGGAAAAAATTTCACAAAATCAAATAAGGAGGCGACATATCCAACAAGCACCCTTTGTAAAGATTCATGTCCCTCTAGAGTATCCAACTAGGGATGAGAAGGGAAAGTCCATGGCATATCATGATCGATCTGTCATGTTGCAGCAGCGACATTTTGCAAAGGCTTCCTCTAAATTTTTTTTCCATTAACACTCACATCTGTTCATTATTCTTGCAACTATTATGTCTCCCAAAAATTTAGTTATGAGATTGTTGTTATTTGAACCCCACAATTGATAGAAACATGCAGGTAGCCCACGATTACTCCAACCTTCAAGAACACATAAGAAATGTCTAAGAGAAGAAATATAATCTCACATTGCAAAGCCAAAAAGTTTCTATTTCAGCATGACCACTTATCTTATTTTACCTATGCAATTCTTACAATAGTGGGAGCTCGAGTGCCATTCACAACTTTCATGCTTGTTCGCCTCTTGCAAGACTTATTCTCCTTGCTTGAATCTCGTATCCAGAGAAGAATGAAAAATACAGTTAGATCTCCACGCCTGGATCCTAGCGGCCACACCAACTTACACACAAGTGTACCAAAAGGAATCAACACACAAATATTCAGCACTCCATTCCAATGAAGATAACTGGTATTGAATTCTTTCAAGGAAATTAAGTCAGAATGAGCTCGTTTAGGAGAACAATGAACACGTTCGAGCGTAGACTGCCAATGCCTCAGTTTCAAATATCACATCCCTAATATCTTAGTAGAATAGAATGCCAATAGTTGTTTTCTTCAGGTATGGTGATGGTGGTATGCAGTGGGAGCAGTTGAATGGGCTGAAACATAAGGCTATAGTGAAGTTGATTAGAAGTTGGAGGTAGAGTGGCTTCCTTTGCCAATTTAGCTACTAATCAGAAACAACTGCTGTAACTATATCTCAGGGATTTGGAACAAGAGTAGTATTCTCGGCTGACACATATGTTGAATGACCAGCCAGAGCTTGAATAATTTTAGTGGTTTTTTCAATAGCTAAAGCTACTTGAAATGAAGAAAGAAAGGTAGTCATAACAACAATAACAATCAGTAAAATTTAATGCAGTGACAAGCAAGTCATAGAGAAAGAGCAACGAAGGTTTCAACCTTGTCCCTATGGATGAAGGAAAACGAGTCATTGACCTCCATTTTCGAAGAAATGACACCGACGTTTGTTAATTCTTCTATCCCTGGTTCACCCATGGAAATCTCCGTAGCCACTATGTTCGATAATCAAACTTATGGTGAAGGGAAACGTTGAGGCGTTATTGAAGGGAATGCAATCCTTCAACTCCACAAAACACAGAAAAAGGAGTGATATCTTCAGAAGGTGTAACTTCTTAGGATTGTACACTCACAACCTATTCCAAATTAATAGTCCAGCTACAAGCAAAGCATTACTTCTCAAACAGACAGGTGCATATTGAAACGGATACTGGATTTTGGGAATCTATCATATAAATGATAAGGACGCTCCATTATTCATCGAGGAAAGAGAAAGAAATATTCCTTTCTACAGTCATAAGAATAGGTCTGCGCAGTGCACAGGAATGGAAAAACTGAGGGACGTTACCTCTGTCAAAACCCACAAGGAGGAGAGAAGTTACTGGGATTTCATGATTCACAAGGTAGCGTTTCCTACGATTTACTGCGATTTCACTGAGAGAGAGGAGTGTTCGTTGGTTTGATGGGTGACATGATGGTACCACATTAGGATTAATAATTCTTCTAATTCATGGGTAAAGTTGATTGGGCAGGTCTGTTGGATGGCAACTGATAGGTAGAGAAAGGCCTTAAATATGATCAGGGTAGGAGATTACTCTGATACCATTTTAAACACATACATGACAACAACATAAGATGAATGCTAAACATGAGAGTGTATCCATTATTAAAAAATGATATACATTTATAGTACATTCATATGACCTTTGGTTTTGTATTCCAAGGCCTCTTGGACTTCCCTAGACTATTTAGCTTCCACACAAACCCTTAGAGGATTAGGTGTCCAACACATTCTTATATTTTCCAAATTAAGGTACGTAACTTATGAGTGAGCTAATGGTTAACTAGAAGATCTCCTTTTTTTGTTTAATAAAGAGGAGGACTATTCCTATTATTATTATTTTCCAATATGCCTCCAAAGAAATCTACTACACCAATTTAATCTACTAAAGGCACATCCTTGACTCATGAAAAAAGTGAAGACTTAGAATTTAGGTCATCTCAAGTAGAGAAGAAAGTTAATGAAATGGATGGTTAGCATGTTGAAAAAAGTTGATTTATTGGGTTCTCAATAGATTATTAAAAGAGAAATGGAAAAGAATATGAATGAAAATAAAGAAGGAATAGAAAAGAATATGAATGAAAAGAAGGAAGAAATAAAAAAATCCATGATTTCCATGGAAAATATTTTCCTTGAGAGACTTCCTATTGGGTGATTTAATTGTGAGTTAAATCCCTATCATTAATTGTCAACCCAGGGTTCGTAGAACGAATGAGGTATACTTGTACTATATGTAATAGGTATTTATTTATTAGAATAGATTAATATAATTGAATTGAAACTAACTACAAGGTTAATTAAATCAATTCAATCCAAATCAAACCAAACATAAAGAATTGAAATCACACCTGCTTGAAAATGAAAATCACACTTGCACAAACGAAATCACACTTGCATAATTGAAATCACACCATACTTGCATAATGAAAATCACACCATACTTGCATAAATGAAATCACACCATACTTACATAACTGAAATCACACGTGTTGAAAGGAAAAGTACACTTGCATAAAATGAAAACACACTTGCTGAAAAGAAATGAAATAACATAAATATACTAATGTTACCAATATGTAAAAAGGTGTGCAAACTATCGTTGAAGTGGGGCATCCATTCATCAACAAGCACACTGAACATATATCACATCTTGGAGATCAAAATGGCAATATGTATTTCACAAAATGAAGTTACAATATATTACAATAATTCTCTCTCCTCACTTTACAAATCACATCTTCAATGGAACTTGGAACCTCCAATTAGAAACTAACAACTAGCTACCTCTAACCACTAACCACTAGCTACCCTTTGTATGAAGGGTGCACTCTTATTTATACAAAAATTAAGGATAAATATTCAATAAATAAAGATCCTTAGATCTCTCCTAAATCCACATTTATATCTTGTGGTTACAACCAATCTTGTAAAAATATAAGATAGAAATCCTCTCTAAATTTTGTCATTCATGATTCTTCTCCTTTCAATGTGCATAGTTAATGATCCACATATTCTACAATTATTCCACAAATCTTCATGAGTTGGAATTTGAAATTCGAATTTGTGGTTGGGTGGCCACGTAGGACCCTTCTAGAATCTCTATATAGGCCTACAATATCACAAAACTCATAACACTTTTACATATATATGAAAACATGTTAATTTCATAATATTTAATCACAAATTCTCTTAAAATACTTAAAATCAATGACTTGGAAAATAATAATGATAAACCATGTGATTATGAAAATGGTTACTTAATGTAAGGTTATGGGGCTATAGAGTTATGAAATGAGGGTAAATTGATGGAAATGAAGGTGAACGTGGATGACATTTTGGAGGTGCAACACTTCCTAAAAGGGATGTGGAGATCTAAGGGAATTGTGAACATACAGAGAATCATGTTTCCAAGAATCAATCTCATATGGGGAGAATGCTATCATAATTGGAGAGCACATTTTCAATCGCAGAACCTTAATCATGAATTTTCAATTTAAAACCCACATCATTAGGGCTTCAAGTAAACACCAAGGAACCACTACATTTTGAATATTGATATGAGGGAATTTCATTGTAATGATCATGTAACATCGATATTTCAAATGGATCAATACTTTGATCTACACCAAGAAACATCTTTACAAGAGGTAAATATTGCATACATGTTTTTACAACAAGACCAACATGTATGATATCAATGGATTTGTGAAATAAAAAAAGGATTTTATTTTATTTTCATCCATTTTCATAGATAAATTGATAATACATTATGGGGATATTAAGAGCAGCATATTCTTTAGTCAATTGGTAAATAGTTGACAAACATGTCCAATTATAGAGAACATTCAACAATTCCAAAAGTTAAGCCTTAAAATAAAGAGTATTTCATAGGATAAATTGGTAAAACTTTTTATGGCCGTTGAGAAATATAGGGCAGAGAGATTAGGAAGATTTCTCTTATCTTGATAACTACTTGTGATATGATTTTACTTTTTATTTGTTATTAAAATTTTCTTATTTTTAATTATGTTGTGTTTATCATCAAGCAACCACCAAAATATGAACATCAATAGTACACAAGGACATAAGATGTAAGCTGCTAGCTAGGGCCAAAACCTCTCCTAGAGAGGAAAACCCACGAGAATTATTCTCTTCTTATAAAATATCAAAATGTCAAATTCCAATACCTTTAGACCCAAAACAAAGACCCCTCCAAGACCAAGTCAACCTTTCCTCTCGATGAGCTTTCCTTGCATGGCCTCTAGTCACAAAATCTAACCTTCCCAAAACTTTGACCCCCAACAATAATTTCGACATTCACTATAGTCTGCAATTTTTACCCCCTCATGTGGTAGTTGTAACTTCGCACATGTGGGATGGAGAGGTTCTTTTAGGCATCCTTTCTTATTTTATTGAATTTTTTATCTTTCCTTGACAAATAGATCAAGTGCTTTCATTTTGATCATAGATTTTGGCCTTCCAGAATTTTGTCCTTTATGCTGAAGAAACCATAGCTTCCCTTTTGCACTTGTGAGAGAGATTAGCCCAAAAACTTCTATTTTGTTGTCTTCTGTCTTTGAATTGTTATTTTCCTATTTTTCTTGTTCTTCTCCTTATGATCAAACTTTCTTGGATGAATTACTCAAATGAGGTAAAGTTCCTTCTTATATATAGGCTTCTTGTGAGGCTCGAATAACCCTAATGAGGTTGACTTCATCTCTATATGCGAGCTTGTCTTCTTGCAGGCCGATTTGGTCTGGGAGGGATATATTTGACACTGTTGACTTAAAATAAATTCTTTAACTTGATTCAAAATTCCCAGATAGGG
>APFE030759372.1:17641-51317 GCA_000404065.3 Pinus taeda | reverse complement strand
TATGTTTAGATCAAAATACATAAAATCAATAGTATATAGAATATTATGAAGGCTGAACCTAGTTACAAATTTCAACATTCCCTTTTAACTATGGAGGTATTAATAATACATACATGGGACATGGACATTATCATACTGAAGAATTATCAAAAGAAGAGTTAGATTGCTAAGCCATCTCATAAGATATATTTTCATCTTATATTTGTTCATCCCATCATATCAATCAACATTGTCATAGAACGAGGTCTTAACTAACAACTCTATCTTTCCACTAGATTAGAGCACAATGCTAGGGAGACAATGATTTATAGGCACCATCATTGTTGTAACTCAAGGAGCACACCCCATCTGGATGTTCACAAGGTATGTTCTTTTAGGACCATTCCTGTCTTGGATGTACACATCCTCAAGGAATTTCCTGTTTGACTACTCTTGCCTATTGGATTCCCTACCTCATCCTCAAAGATTATTGGTATTGGTCTCAGATGCTTACACAATCCTCCATTATTTCTTTGTAATGTGAAGACAAGAATGATGTGTCTATCTCTCCCTCTCAACTAGGGATGATCTACTTATTCCTATAAAAGGAATATACCTAAGCTCCCTCTTAACTAGGGACTTGTTTCCAATGGAAACTATTTTCTCTTTGGTGGAGATCATGGTACTATTAATTGCTTATAGGGCTCCTTCTTTCTGCATCATCATGTCATGGATGAACTTTAACTTCTTTATCATGGAGCCAACTTCTTTTAAGGGGTTCATCCATATTCTACATCACTTTCCTTTTCCTCTATTCAATGAAATATTGTGTTGAGCCAATTAATTCTAGGTATGTTATCCTTATTTTCATCGGAAAGTGACCTTATTCATTATCATTTGGATATCCTTCATACTGTTACCTCTTTCCAAGTCATGTTCCTTCCATATTTTTCCATCCAACTCTATCTGTACTAGTTGTAGGTCAAGTTCTACAACTTTCATTTGGTAGCCCTGCTTCAACCCCACCAGATGCTTGCTTTCAAAATTCAAAAAGTGAACTTCAAAAATAGAATTATCTATTCATGATGGTCTTTTGTCATAATATTAGATTCCGCAACATCAACATCTTGCCTATTATTCGAACCCATCTCCAAGATATTTTACTCTGAAGGTTCTCTTTCTTCATCATACTTATCCGGGTCTTCATAAATTCTTTATATAGAAGTCATACATAATCCTTATTGTTTTCAGATGTTGATTATTCATATAATCTCAAGTGACTATAGGTACATATTTACAAACTCTTCTTCTAGCTTCATCATATACTACTTTCTTGGGATGTCAATACATAGCTCCTCTTATATATGAATAATTGTTTTCCACCACCACATATTCTTTATGAGGTAATATGTTATGTTGATCTCATTATGCCTTTATGCAAAATTCCAAACTTATACCTTCATGTATTCTTTATATGGAAGAGTTATTTCTTCTTCAATCATGCTCATGAGATAGAACATTCTAACCATTCTATCTGTGATTTAGTGATGGCATGATTTTATATACCTATCAGAGTTAAAAATTATATGCATACCTCTTCCTTCATGTGATCATATAGGATTCCTTCAGAAACATCACTTTCCTCATGTATTTTTTATATGGAAGAGTTATTTCTTCTTCAATCATGCTCATGAGATAGAACATTCTAACCATTCTATCTGTGATTTAGTGATGACATGACTTTATATACCTATCAATGTTAAAAAATATATGCATACCTCTTCCTTCATGTGATCATATAGGATTCCTTTAGAAACATCACTTTCCTTGCTTGAAGATAGAGAAATTCTTAAACTAACTTGTCATACTATACTTCTCTGGTACCATACCTTCATCCTTCTCAACTATGGGTCCCACACTAGGTGGAAGGTAGAATATTTATGTGACACTTGACTCTTCTAAGTTGAGGTGAACCTGTTAACAAATATTTCAAAGGAGGATGTTGATGATCCTTATTCTACAAAAAATGCTTCTTTCTAATGATGATGAGGTGTGACAAATTCTTATCTTCCTATCTTGCTAGATGATTTTTTTCAACCATACAAATTGCTACTTCAACTATTCTTTCATGATCCTCCAATGATTTTATCTCAATGCTTCCTACCATGACATGCTAACTTCTATAAATTGTAAAAAAAATAAATGTATTAGAGATATTGTAATATTAGATTTCCTTTACTTCTTCCTTTTTTGAATTCTTCTTTTCTGATTCTTCAACTTCTTCGATCACATGGGCTTCACTTCTTTCCTTTCTTTTCTTGTTTCCCTTCTTGAGTTCAAGAATATTCCTTTTGAAGTGCCCATATTTATTACATTCATATGATTGAATCTTAGACATGTCAATTTCTTTTGAAATCTCTTCTTAGGCTCAAACTTTCCAAACTTCACTTTCTTCCTTGTCATAGTTACATATGCTTGTATTTGTTCATTTGATCCAACACCATTATTTTCGTTTAATATGTTTTGTTCAATATTACATAGTGACTAGGAACCACTAAATGGAGTGGCTTCTTTCTTTCCATATATGCTTGATACAAAGTTTCCCCATTCAACTGGTAATGCATTGAGTACAAGAGTGGTCATCTCTGGTTCTGACATTGTTATCCTAGCTCTTATAGTTGATCTCTTATTTGAGATACCTTAATGAGATATGAGGTTGCCCCATCTTCCCTTAATGGTTTCATATTGTATAATTCAGTTCTTAACGATATTATTTCTCGTATTCTACTTACAGAGAAAAAATAAACCAACATATCATATATTTCTTTTGATGTCTTCAACTTTGCTACATAGGGGATGAGAGAATCTTTGATCGATTCAATGAGGATTATTTGAGCCCTTATTTCTCCTTAATATAGTTTGATAGTGTTTGATATTACTCTTGTGGAGGTTTGGATGTTGAGCCCTTGACATATTGATTAACTTCATTCTCTATGAGGATCAAATCTATTCTCTTATTCCATGCAAGCTAATTTTGAAGTCCCAACAAGTTTATTGTTATCCTTGCAGAAAGTAGTCATTTGGTTTGTAATTTGAGACATGAAATATAAATGACACATTTTTCAAATGAATATGCTTCCTTAATTATGATGGCTTTCTCTGGGTACTTCCTTGATGGTCTTATTTGTTTGAAAAGACATTACTTCTTCTTCAATATAAGGAGAGATGCTCTTCTGCCTTCAAATATGTTTGAGATATGTTTTTTCCTTCAATATGAGCGGGATCAATTTGATTTATCTGATTATTATGAAGTGCTCTTCTTACTTCATTTGGTTGATAATGAAGATGTTTCCAAGAATACTTCAAGCGTGTATAGTCGTTCTTTATTTGAGTGGAGGTAGGGTCCTTGAGGTCATCTTCTTCTTCCAAGATTTCTACCTTCAAGTTGATAAAGTCTTTGTGATGTGTTGACTAATCCTCCTTGATGCTATTATTATAGTATTAGGCCTTTATGTATCCTTCTTGAATTGAGTGATCTTCAAATTGCCTCTTCTTGTCACCTTAGCTCTGATACCATGTTGAGGAATCTACGACAAATAGATTAGGGTGATATCAGTTTTCTTTGATAACTTCTTGTGATATTATTTTACTTTTCTTTGTTATTAAATTCTTTATATTTTTTATTATTTTTTTGATGCAGTGAAGCTGCATCGATTACACAAATACGGAATCTAAAACAATTAAAACCCCTATTTATCTAAACTATCTAACCCCGATCTCTTGCATGGAACCCAAACAAATTAAAATATAGTTCAAACCTTATCATGTCTCAAAGTTGTGCTAACTAGCACACATATTCTAGAGCGATATCCATTGGATCTTGTCCCTTCATAATGAATGACTATGATTGATCCAGAATTAAACTGGATTAAATCACAATCCATAAAATATCGCTTTCAAAAGCTAGATTAAACTGTGTGCATCCTCCGACGCGATTACTGTTGGATCACTTCAATGGTTACAATCGATTTATCAATTAACTCGATTTTATAATTTTATCGGGTTTGTTTCTTGTTTTAAAGTGTGTGCACATTCACCAATGAACAACGTTGATCTTCTCCAAAATAGATCATCATTCATCCACCCTATGATCAATGATGATTTGTTAGTTCATTCAATCTTTTCCCACTTTCAATCGACGATCAACAAATTAAAGCCTTTTTCCAGGCGATACTCAAACACGAGACTCCACTAAAGGTTTTAATTTCACACAAAATTTCCTATGTTTAATAGAGGATTTAGCCTATGATTTAAGGAATCAATGAAACCAAATCACATAATTAAAGATCAAGCAGAAACAAGTTTTGAACACAAAACTCCTTTCATTAATAGCAGTATTTACATATATATATTCAGAACATCTCATGCTCTGAACTATTCTTCACACTACTTAGCTCTCTCTAACACTATCCCTCACTCTCCTCACAGGCTTACATTTATAGATTAATTACATAATTATGGATTATAATAAATCCATGATTTTTTCCATAATTCACTAAACTAATTCCTATTTGAGGATCTCGTAATCCCTAAGATCTCTACGAGATCTACACATATCAATTATCCCTAATATTCTCACATAGTTGAGAATATTTCACAACTTAAAAACTCACACATAGATTTCTCACTCAATCTATATAATATTCCTAAAAATAATTAGAAACATCACCCCCTAAATCAACCAAATGAACAATAATATTCTGAGCAGGATGCTCCTACATCAGACTCCCGATATAGAAAAAAAATCATAGACTCTTGTCTATGAGGTTTGTCACTTTTCTGTTGTAATGTGATAGGTAAAAGTCTAAATGACTTGCTACCTCTAGGATTTCAAACTCCATTTTGTTGATGGTCCTTCAAAGGAATAACTTTGTCATGTAGTCTGGCATTAAATTCACAGAATAATATCTTGAGAGAATTATTAAACTTGAATACCCATTTTCCTTGTTTCCAAATTTTGAATGAGTCACGAATTGGTTCACCGTCTGCACCTATATCTTTTCCAGGTAACTCTGTCGTGTTGAGATTAATAAGAACTAAATCTGAAATTTCACCATCATCGTCACTCGAACTGTCAACCAAATTCTATATATATGTAAAGCAATTTTCTCCACCATGCTCTAGGAGTAATTCCTCTTTGTTAATCACATGAAAAAAATTGATGTTCTCTATGGTGTCCTTTCCACCTTTTGTTACAATTTCTCTAGTCTCAACTTCTTTGCCTTCAGTCTCTTTAGCTACTGTTTCCTTCTCTAATTGAGTTGAAAACTCAACTTCATGGAATGAAAAACAATCATCCCAATTTCCTTCAACTTCACAAAAGACTTCTTAATCATAACAATGGTCATTAGCTGTCTCTATAGCAATAAATTCCTTATTTAGTACCATACCTGCATTCACAGACAAACAATCAGTTTTAAAAATACAAAACCTTTCATCCTCATTTGATAATTCAAACACCAAATTCCCACCATGGGATTTTTGGGTTTCAACAAATCCTCTTTGTTGTGACTCAATTCCTATGAGTCTCTCCTTCTCCGGTAAACAAATATGTATTTGTTCAAGTTTGTTTATCAACATAGAATTCCATTTCTGTTGCAATAGATTCCACTTGACCTGTTTCCTTATTCTCCATCCATGTCTTCGGTCTTAATTCTCTTTCTCTTGAAACCATTCCTGTAGTATATTAAACTCTTCTCTCATCACTGCAATACTTATTCTATGCTCTTCATGACTCATCTGACATTTATTTGAACCTTTCCTAAGTTTCTCCATGTTCATTTTCACTAATTCTTCAAACTCAAATCAATATTTGAAATTCAATAAAAGAAAATATTTACCTCAATCAAATTCTAAAACTGACTCTTCTTCTTTTCGCTTTTCTTCCGCTAGGCCTCTGATTTTCCTTGTCATATGATTTCTTGGTCTCTTGCAACAACATTCATGAGCTGCAACAAAACCTCTGCAGTATCAAGTCCTCCCTGCTACATGATACCTCACTAAGATTTTCTCCTTTGAGCTCAGTCTTTTGGCATTTCTATGGTTCTCTTCTCTGGAACCATATGAGCACTCCTTGCTCTAGGTTGTTGCAAATCTTCTCACCTTCCTCTGTTGTTTCTCTGCGTAGAAATTATAAAGACTAACACTGACAAATCTGCAATATAATCATTCTTCATGTAGAATATTCTTCTGCTCTGATACCAATTTGATGCAATGAAGCTGCACCGATTACACAAATCCAGAATTTAAAACAATTAAAACCCCTATTTAACTAAACTATCTGACCTGATCTCTTGCGTGGAACCCAAACAAATTAAAATCTAGTTCAAACCTTATCACGTCCAAAATTTGTGCTAACTAGCACACATCTTTCGGAGTGATATCCGTCAGATCTCATCCCTTCATAATGAACTACTATGATTGATCTGGAATTCAACTAGATTAAATCATAGTTCATAAACTATCACGTCCAAAAGCTGGATTAAACTGTGTGCATCTTTCAACGCAATTACCGTCGAATCACTTCAATGGTCATGATCGATTTATCAATTAACTCGATTTTATAATGTTATGGGGTCCGTTTATTTTGTTAAAGTGCATGCACATTCAGTAGCAAACATCATCGATCTTCTCCCAAATGGATCATCATTGATCCACCCTATGATCATTGATGATTTTTCAGTTCATTCAATCTCTGTCCGCTTTCAATCGGTGATCAACAAATTAAAGCCTTTATCCAGCTGATCCTCAAACACAAGATTCCACTAAAGGTTTTAATTTCACACACAATTTCATGTATTTAATAGAGGATTCAACCTACGATTTAAGGAATCAACAAAACCAAATCACATAATAAAATATCATGCAGGAACAAGTTTTGAACACAAAAATCCTTTCATTCATAACAGAATATAAATATAAATAAAAAATATATATATATATATATATATCTATATCTATCTATATATTCAGAACATCTCGTGCTCTGATCTATTCTCCCCACTACTTAGCTCTTCCTAACATTGTCCCTCACTCTCCTCACAAGCTTACATTTATAGATTAATTACATAATTATGGATTATACTAAATCCATGATTTTTTCCATAATTCACTCAACTAATTCCTATTCGAGGATCTCATAATCCCTAAGATCTCTACAATATCTACACATATCAATTATCCCTAATATTCTCACATAGTTGAGAATATTTCACAACTGAAAAACTCACACATAGATTTCTCACTCAATCTATACAAGATTCCTTAAAATAATTAAAAACATAACCCCCTAAATAAACCAAATGAACAATAATATTCTGAGCGGGATGCTCCTGCATCAGTTTTCTTTTATCATCAAACAACTACCAAAATATGAAGATAAATAGTACACAAGGACACAAGATGTAAGCTGCTAGTCAGGGCCAAAACCTCTTGTAGAGAAAAAACCCACAAGAATTCTTCTCTTCTTATAGAATTTTGAAATGATGAATTCCAAGACCTTTAGACCCAAAAAATATGCCTCCAAGACCAGGCCAACCTTAATTCTTTCTAAGATTTCCTTGCACAGCTTCCAACAACTTCAATCCCTAGAAATGATTTCGCCCTTCCCTACAGCTCTGTAATTTTTGGCCCCTCCTGCAGTAGGTGCAACTTCACACATATGGGATGGAGAGGATCCTTTAGGCCACCTTTATCCTTTTCTTGGCTTGATTCTTCTTTCCTTGACAAATATATGGCTTTTCTTGCCTTTTGATCATATATTTTGGCCTTTTAAAATTTTATCCTTGATGCTACAAAAACCCTATCCTCCCTTTCGCACGTGTGAGATGGATTGACCCAAAAATTTTGATTTTGTTGTCTTATAGTAATTTACTTGCTCTTCAACTCTTTTTCTTGTTCTTATCCTAATGATTAAACTTGCTTGGATGAATTCCTAAAATGAGGTGGAGTTCTTATATATACTTTTCCTGTGAGGCTCGAATAGCCCTAATGAGGTTGATTTCATCGTTGTAGGCCGATTTATCTTCTTGCAAGATGACTTGGACTTGGAGGGAGATCTTTGACACTTTTGACTCAAAATAAATTCTTTAACTTGACACAAAATGTCTAAATAGGGTAAAATGCATATGACAATGACTTCTTTGACTTGATGACAAATTCTAGAAGCATACAATGGGTGATAAACCTAAAACAAATTGACCTTGAGCATGAAACCCATGTTATAAAAATAACAATAATAATTTTCCTTTTCTCTTTACATCAAATACATAAAATCAATAGTACATAGAATATTATGATGATTGAACCTAGTTACAAATTTCAAAAATGGGAACTTCAAAGGAAAGCATCAAACATGAGGTGTGTCTCTTAGAACCTAAATCTTTAGAGCATGCTTTTAGTTTGGTAAGGAAAGTTGAAAGTAAAAATATGGCCATTAGAAAATTTCTCACTAGTAACTATAGAAAAAACCATGCTCCCTTTCCTAAATCGACAAGGTTGTCTGCTCACCAAATGGATGAATTAAGAGAAAAGGGATTATGTTTCAATCGTGACAATGAGTATAGTAAAGGGAATAAATGTAGTGAGAATAAAATATTCTACATATAATGCAAGGATGAAGAATATCAAGAAGCGAAAACTTCATATGATATAGAGCCAAAAGAGACTACTATAACAATCTCCTGTCTTGCGTTAGCCCACATCAATACTCTAAAAACCCGAAAGATAGAAGGATATATCAAAATGGAAAGGGTAATAGTATTTATTGATTCATGTATTTCCCATAACTTCATCAATTACAAATTGAAAAAATGTCTTAATTTATTTATATATCACACACCAAAATTTCAAGTGATGATTGCAAATGGAGGCACCATAAATTATTCAAGGAAGTGCAATAACATTAATCTGAATATGGGAGAATATTTATTTTTTAGTCCCATGATTGCGATCAATTACCAACCCCATAGGAAATATTTCATCCATTTTAACTTGTTTGTTTCTTCTCTACCAACCCGAGAATGAGTTGTAAATTGATGGAAATTAACCCTTTCGATGATCTTCCTCATCTTTCTATTAGATTACCCAGCCCTCGGGTCTCGGTCACCCTAGACACCTGATAAAAATTCATTTCAAATCATCCCATCATTTTAAAACCCAACATACAAATATTCGGTATCCTGGATTCCGAGTATCCCAATTCCTGATTTGTAGATGGGTCGATAGTTGAGTCACTAGGCGATCAAAACACTCGGATAAACCAAATATATTTGTTGATACATGATAAATTAATATCCTAGTATCTGATAGTCTGAAATCTAATAGCTTGACATCCATGTCACCTCTGTTTTGAATGCCACCTAGTCACCACCTTAGTGTCATACCAATGCTCCAAATAAACATCATTATACCACATCAACAAGCCACAACATTGAAGATCCACCTTGGTGCCACATCATCATGACACATAACTTCACCATATTAGCTGCCACATGGATGACATGTGACAGTTATGGTCTTTATCAATGTTAAAAGTAGCAACAAGAAATCCTAATTTAATTTGTCCTTGAATTAAATTATGAATCAAATCGAAATTCTATTCTCATAGAAACTTGTAATAGTTAACTAAGTTAATTTGACCTAGTTTGATCAGCAAATTTGAGTTGGAAGTCTATCTACAGTCAAGTTCAATCAGTTGGAGGAACTAGTAGGAGGTCTAGTAGTGGGGAGAAACTTCAGTGCAACTTGACTGCTCCACCAGTTAACTGAATATTCACTCATAAATAACTCATGCATGTCATTTCAAAGGAAGACTCAGTTGATATTAGAGTTTAGTGATAATGTACTATCAGTTGTATCATTTTTGGAGTTGTACAAATGGTGCAAGCAATCAGTGGAAGGCATATGATGGATTCTACAGTTATGAGTGGGGAATTTCCCAATTACATATGGGTTAATTATATTAGGAATTGCACAAGGAAGTAGGGGCTTCGCAGGCAACAAATTTGGTTAAGTGTTGGCTTGAGCTAGTTTGTGAAGTAGAGAGATATATTTTACTTGTGAAAATATTGCTCAGGTTGAACAAGAATTTTATTTCTTTCTCAGATCTTTGGGTTAATGAAATATATATAGTCGAGGTTTTGACCAGTTGCTTTCCCGAGAAAAATATTGTGTTATGTGTGATTGAAGATCTTCCTTTTCTACTTAGTGTTTTCGTAGATCAATTTTTGTTTCTGCTGATGAGTAGATTAGATTCAAGTATTTTGTTTTAGCATATTACATAAGAAGTTTGAATATACAAGTAAAAATCTACATGGTATCAGAGCTGAAGACATTATAGAAGAGGATAATATGAGTTTGTTGTGCAGATGAAATTGAATTTGTGGTTTCATACTTCAAAATCCGTAGGATATCATTCTATAGTTTGAGACTTGAGTATGCCCTAGAGGGAAGCTCGAATTACATAGCTTGGAAGGATAGGATGGAGGTAGTGTTTGAAGACAACAAGCTAAAGGAATTAATATATCATGATATTCTGAAGGCTCCAACATCTAATGCTAAAGATCTGGCTGAATGGAGATAGTGTGTGCAAAAGGCGAGAAGGATTATCCTATAAGGGGTTCGAGGTCATATTGTCTTGAATTTCTATAGTAAGGAACATTAATTTTCAATGTGGAAGGCATTGACAGACTTGTTTCAAAATAGAAATGACCACAAGAAGCTAGGACTGAAGGACAATCTGAAAAAGATCAAGATGGATAAGGGTGACTCAATTTCGAAGTACTTGACCAAATTCAGCCAATATCAAGATGAGATAGGAAGTGTCAATATTATTGTTGCAAAAGGCGATCTGGTAAGCCTATCACTTCTAGGACTTCCCAAGATTTGGCACATTTACCAGGACTCGGTTAATGGGAGGGAGAAGCTACCAGAGTGGGAGCGATTTTTGTCCGACTTGGTACATAAAGAGATTCAGTGGAACACTAGAGATGGATCCTCATCAAAGCATTATAATGAGGATAATTACACCTTAACTAGTAAGGAAAATAAATGGAAGGGGGAGTCATCCCATTCCAAATCAGATTCTTTTCAGGGAGGCAAGAAGAAGGACATGTCAAAAATCAAGTGTTTTCACTCTCACAAGCTGGGACACTTTTCCACAAAGTGTCCACACGAGAAGGCTAGTAAGAAGTCCTGAGGAGGAGAGGCAAGTGAAGCTCATGCTTCATTTACCCTCATCAATTGTATTGTGTCATTGATGATGGGTAGTGTGTGGTACCTAGATAGTGGAGCTTCATTCCATATGAATGGTAACAAAGAGCTCTTCAGTAACTTGGAGGAGGAGGATCTCCAGATGCATATCAAGATGGGTGATGATGGGAGGTATAGTGCAACCGGAATCGGTACAATTACCTTTCATAGGAATTTTGGTTCTCCCCTCACTTTACGAGATGTTATACATGTTTCAGGCTTGAAAGAGAACTTGGTTTCTATTTCCATGTTGGAGGATAGAGGCTAGGATGTGATATTGGGTAAGGGAAAGGCGTTCCTTCATCACATAGCCATAGGACAGGTGAAGTGGATAGGGGTTCAAGTGAAGAACCTCTAGAAATTGGAGGTAGAAGGCTGTGCTGCTTTAAGTACTAAATAAGAGAAGGTGTAGAGCCGAGACATTGGTGAGTTATGGCACATTAGATTGGGTCACTTGCATCATGGCACTTTGAAAATATTGCAACAAATTTCTATAGGGCTTCCCAAGGGCACACTAGAGCATAGAGACACATGCAAAGGGTTGACATTAGGGAAGTACACCAAAGCTTCCTTTCATGACACAGAAAATCGAGCACAAGCGATCCTTGATTGAGTTCACTCAGGTGTGTGTGGACCGTTCTTGACAACATCCACGACCAAGCATAGGTATTATCTAATATTTGTTGATGATTTTTCTCATAAGTGCTTGATTTTATTCATGTAGAAGAAAGATCAGACATTCGATAAGTTTTTTGAAATTAAATCACTTCTCGAGAAAGATATTGGCAAGAAAGTTAAATCTCTCAGAAGCGATAATGGTGGAGAGTATGTGTCAAATGAGTTCATTATTTATTCAGTTACAAGTAAAAACATGAATAGAGCCATGATTGAGAATTGTCATAAAACCATTCTTATAACCAACATACAATCAGATAAATAACCATAAGATAACAACCATTAAAGCCACATAATAACTAATAAATTTCCTTACCAAAAGCAAGAGAAACTTAACTTTTATTAAACATAGGAAATTACCAACTAGGTTTGGGACTTTGATGTTCCATCCAACCATAGATTGATTAAACTAGATATTTCTTTTAGCCAATCACCCCCATGTTTTATTCCACGTATGACTGTGGGATCTCATGGGATAAACCAATCCATATAAAACCAAGGGAATCTAGAAGTTGAACCACCTCCAGCCTATCCATAACGTGATCACACCTAAACTGGTGCCGAGATCACAAAACTAAACCAAGCTTGGATGCCTCAAAATTTATTTACCATCATTGAGGAATTCTCTTCTCTCCACCCTCAGGATTTACCATATATCTTGCCATTACTGGTCAAGGGATTCCTAGGCCTTGGGGAATTTTCCTCAGACCACCTCACCTTGGATTCTAAAACCATTTGACAATCTAAATCACAAATCGAAAACAATCCCATCACACCATGGCTATCCAGAAATGACAAGGCTAGGCTAAAATCGACTCTAGAAACCCGACAAAATCCATGTCAATGACAACAAAAGAACCATATAGCAACTTGCACATACCATGCATGTCAAAACTAGCTAGGAAATCACACATGCAATTTGTTACCCACAAGTACTCCCACTGAAGTTGCTTGATCCTTGCCTTCCTTTTCTTTCTTTGTCCTTATTTTCTTTTCCTTTTCTTTCCTTTCCATTCCTTCTCCTCTTGGTGCTTTCTCCTCTTTAGAGAAATTATAACACTAAATGAAAAAAATATGACAAAAAGATGACCAAAAGGCTACCAACTGATGCTCTGAGGTATTCTTGTTGATGAAGTCTCCAATTTCTTTCATTTTCACTTATTTTCCTTAATTTTCCTCCTCACATGAAACCTGTGACCTTTCACCTTCTTTTTCTCCTAATTTCTATTATTTTCATAAATAATGTGCCAAAAATACGTTTTTTCCTTTCCAAAGCTTTAGCCATTTCATATTCCAATTTCCCTTATCCATAAAACACAACAAGTGATGCCCAAAAGGATATTTTTCCTAGCATTCAACTTGGAATATGTGTCCCTCACCCGTGGTCTTATTTTGCCTTTATTAACTTTTATTACATGAACTTTTAACTTGGGGTTGTTACAGGCAGTTGTTCTCTACTACAATTATTTCATATTTATTTAATTTCTTACATTTATGTGACTTAGGGTACATATATGTATATGATATGTCTTGTGTAACATGTGTTAGACGGAAAATTATTACACATGGTGATTATAGATGGAAATGAGAAATCTGGTTTTAAACAACAATGAGAACGTCACTGATAAAGAAATGAATTTTAAGTACAAAGGACAAATGGCTAGAAATTTTCTCTCACAACACTTTAATGTCAATGAGAATAATGTGTTACTATTACCTCCAAATTTGGCGTTACATGACATCACATCTTGTGCTTTCAATTGGGTATAAATGACATCTCTAAATATCGTATGAAAAGCATGAAATATTAAACACAAATTAACCAATGTTAATAATGATTAGAGATGTTGTTCAAGCTCAAATGAAAATAGAGAATGTATTTTGCATGAAATCATTAATATGAAATATAGTGAACGCTCGAACGATCACGATTTTTTGCTCATTGTAGAGTGAGAGAGTTTCTTTGGTTAATACCTTGACACATATTGCCACTGTGTTTATTTTTCATTATTTCATTTTAATCTCTTTTCCATATAAAACATTTATAGATGTAGTTGCACAGTAGAACAGTTTCATAGAGCTAATTAATTTATAAAAGGTTGTGCTCCCATAATAAAAACTTTTTGCACACTAGAAGCTATTTTCACAAGCATTTGTTAATAACTGCGTAGAAGTGCAATTGCATAGAGATGTGAATATCTGCGGAATGAGACAAAAAATGTCCCTAGATTAATCATTGTCTAGATAAATTGTTATCTAAATTTTTAATCATCCCAATGCCTTGCATGTAATATTGATTATGTAGAATAACATGGATTAGCTAAAATATTAGGAAACAACCAAGGTCACAGTAACCAATGTAACGGAAACCATGTCTGAATAAGAAAGAATTATCATAATTGATATGGTAATGACAATTGAATTGAAAGAAAGTAGTTGATATTATACCTGAATCACACGTTGACAACAAAAAATAACATGTTGATGACTATTTCGACTAATTGGGTATCAAGATGATATGATCGAAAAAACTTTATGCTAGTAGGAATTGGTATCAATTTTAGAGGTGGCATGGTATGCCATCCTTTTCGAACTGAATTGAAAAATATTTCACACATGTTCGACAAAAAATTGTATTGATCTATATCTAGAAGAACTAATTATGAAAACAATGTAATGATCATCCATTAGAAAGAGAAAATGTTGCAAATGAGTTATAAAACACCAACCCATTGAGCGAACCCAACAAAAGAAACAATAAAGGAAATTTCATTCTATGACAATTCATCATAATAGAATAGTTCACAATTGCACCAAGAAAAGTAATGCAACAATCGCACCAGGAATAGATAAATCCATGCTTTCAATATAGAGAAAAGTTAGAGGAATGGCAACAACAAAGAGAATACAATGAAGAAGAGCCATTATTTCTTACGTGTCTAGTATGATCCAATCACACCAGGTGACCTGAAAGAGAAAATGTTCCTTTCTCTCAGAGGAAGGCCCTGTTTGATTATAATGTTCTATGCCGAGAATATGGGAAAGTGCATTAGAAATCTTGCTACATGATAAAATGAACACCTTGGTCAATTTGTTGTCAATGGTGATACCATATGCCCATATTCTCAGCACATAACATTCTAATCGAAAAAGTGAACAATTTGGTCAATGATCCATTGTGTTGATTCAATGAATGTAAGTTTTATGAAATTGAAACTTTATTAGTGATTAATAGTTTCTAGTAAAATTGCTGATGTAAATTAAAGTTTCTTATTTGATAGGAAATAGTGATGTCGTAGCACAACAATCACATGAGGAATAGATAAAACCATGTTATTAATACAAAAATAAAAGTTAAAGGAATGGCAACAACAAGGAAGAGCCTATATAATTTACCATCCTAGTATGATCCAATAGCACTAGGTGACCCAAAAGATAAAGGGGTCCTTTTGCTTAGAGGAAGGGTTTGTTAGATTATAATGTTTTCTGCAACACATACTCCTTCCTCTGCACATCTTTCATTATGCAAAGATTCACAGCTCTATGCGACTACTTTACAAAAAAACTAAATTTGTATAAATGAAGTTTGAAATTAATTTCATCACCACGAAATAAAGTTACCTACAAACATGTCAATTCCCACATCATTGAGCAAAGCAATAACACTTTGCGAGAGCACTCAAAAAATCAAAGATCTATGCAATTCCACCAAGGGAATTATGTCTTATCAAAACTCCTTTACTTAATTGAAAATTAAAAATAAAATTTGTTAAAATTAGAAAATTATTTTTTAGTTTATAAAAATATAAAATATTAAACATTTAAATAATTTAAAGTGAACACGCTTTAACAGCAAAACCAATGTTATAGTCTCTTGCAAAGTAAGGTAGAGAATAATTACGCCTTAAGGCGTTTCCCTCTGAAATTAACTCCCCTTTTTGTCTACCTGTCACCCTTAGATAACCTCAGATGATATGTTAGATGATTGAGAAACACTAAACTGTTCGATCACAAAATAGTAGTTATGAATTCATTGTAGGTAGGTAGGTATTCGATTTGCATAAGTAAAAGAAATATTGCTGCTTTTTATGTAAAAGAAATATTGTTGCTTTCTCTATAATGGTAGGCGTGGTCATTTCACCGTTGGATTGCTGGAAGGATCAGATGCTTACACCAATGTTCCTAAAACCCCAACTTCCAAACCATAGCCTTCAATCAGCGTGGAGACAAGTCAAAATGACGGGAGGCGGTCCTCGCACATTTCCTGGTGGAGTGACCAAATGGCAATGGAAGAGAATGCAAGAGAAGAAATCCAAGCAGCTCCTCAAAGCTTGCCTCCTAAGAGAATGTCAGCTTTACGAAATGCGGAAGCGAGCAAAGCTCAGAGCAGCCACGACCAATCTTGAAAATCCCTGGGAAAAGTCCACCAAAGCCCCTACTTTGTTCGCTGTTACCGCTAAAATGTAGCTCCAAGCCTTGGCCGATAGGTTACAAAAGCCCAGGGGAATTGATATCTCGACCAAGAAATATGGACCGGAAAGCCTCGTGTGGTATAGGTATATATGTTGCATTGAAATCATTTGGTACGTTTTATGAGGGATAAATCTGGGTGGGAGTGTTCTTAGGAAGAAAATCTTGGTGGCAGAGCATCAATTTGAAAATAAAATATCAATGGAATTCTAGTAGTTGTTATCCGTAAGATTAAAAATATGAACTGATCTATCACATTCAAAGCATCAATCTGCAAGTAAATAACAACGAGATTCTAGTACTTCTAAATTCCCAAGGTTGCAATCCAAACTAAGTTATCACCTTCGTTTTGAGATATGCCTCATTATATGGCAATCAGAATCTGTTATGTAAATGTCTGAAGTGCAACAGGTATGATTATGGTACTCTTTGATGCTTAGCTTTGAAATCATCACTGATTTATCTCATCTGTTTTTAGACATACCTGAAGGTGTGTTCAGTAGGGTTTGTTAGGTTAAGATTTGAAGTGCATTCGACACTGCCAGATAGTCTAGTGGATTTATATTTTATTTGCGTGCCATTTCAGTTTGGACTGCTCAGCCAAGCCTTATACGTTAAATCTCGACAACCTTCACGAGTCATTTGTTATTTTTATGATTATAGTTTGTTCTTGGTGTGATAGTTTGCTAGATTGTTTGCGTAGTTTGTGGCTTATGCAACATGTGATATATTTTATTTTTCTATAAATTGTTTATTTAGGTTTCCCCATAAGTTTTATGCAAAATGTATGAGCTTATGCAACAAGTAAAAGAGGATATTTGGTTTGGTTAGTCATTCAAATTGGGGTTTGACTTACATCTGTGGCTTGTTTGACAGTTGCAATTTCTGTTATTGGTTATCTATCCTATTTTAGGTTTGGTGGTCTAGAAATAAATTTAACTGCACATCCATAACGAATCTACTGATTTCAATGACTCTTGCACAATATGTTACTGTGCATTATCTTGTTTCATTGGTTTTCTAGTGTCCTATCTATTGAAGAAAGATAGTTTTAGGAGATATATATCGTTATGATTTAGGGATACACTGGATTAACGAGACTTGCATCTGTGGCTTGTTTGACAGTTGCAACTTTTGTTATTGGTTATCTGTCCTATTTTATGTCTAGTGGTCTAGAAATAAATATAACCATACATCCATAACGAATCTACTGATTTCAGTGACTCTTGTACAATATGTTACTGTGCATTATCTTGTTTCATTGGTTTTCTAGTGTCCTATATGTTGAAGTGAGACAGTTTTAGGAGATATATATCGTTATGATTTAGGGATACACTGGATTAATGGGAAGTGGTTTCTGTACGAGAGGGAACCTTTAGTTTGGTGGTGTTTTACTTTCAACTTATAACAACTGACATTTTTTTTTTCTTTTTGATCCTTCTTTCTAATAGGAGTGAACTCATTTTTATTCACCGAGTACCAGTGCATGGGCATTTTCATGGTCTACTTTGCTGCCCTTATATTTCTGTTCCTTGGTTCAGTGGAGAAATTTAGTACAAAAAGTCAGCATTGCACGTACAACAATGAAGTGATGTGCAAGCCAGCCCTAGCTAATGCCATTCATTGGTTTAATTTTTGGGACAATGCTTCCTTATTGGTTCTCTGCAATGACAATGAAAAGTGTTAGTAATGCAACACTGAAAATGGTTGAAGAGGTTAGGAGGCAATTCAACACCATCCCTGGTCTGATGGAAGGTCATGCGAAGCCAGATTATGGAACTCGTGTGAAGATATCAACTGATGCCTTGGTAAAAGAGATTATTCCTCCCAATTTCCTTGTGATACTTACACCTCTCATTGTTAGTACTTTATTTGGCATGGAAACTCTATTAGGTGTCCTTGCTGGTGCTCTTGTATCTGGTGTGTAGGTAACTATTGCTCTAGGTGTTAATACTTTTGTTTCTGTCTGTATACACATCTCCCTAACCATGTGTAATCAACTAGATATCATGTAACTGTTGCTCTATGTGTTAGACTTTTATTTATGTCTGTATACAGATCTCCCTGGTCATGTTTAATTAAATGGGTGTCAGGTTGCTATTTCTGCTTCCAACACTCATGGTGCTTGGGACAATGCTAAGAAGTATATTGAGGTAATTTTATCTTAATTAGTGTTGATGTTGTCTATTATCGAAATTTTCCATATAGCACATACTTCCATATTTGGCATATCTAACACACACCAAATTGTGTAATTTGTGACAGGCTAGTGCATCAAAGCATGTCAGGACTCTTGGTCCAAAAGGGTCCGATCAGCACAAAGTTGCTGTCATTGTGACACCATCCATTGAAGGAAACCTCTAGACCATCTCTAAATATTTTGATAAAGCTTATGGCTATTGAGTCACTAGTGTTTGCACCTTTTTTTGCAACCCATGGTGGGTTGCTGTTTAAATTTTTCTAGTTACAAAAATCCTTTTCAAGCTATACTAGTCGACATCATTTTTCTCTTTGAGTATGATGAGCAAAGTTTATCCAAAACGTTATGATTCTTCGTGGATATTTCCAGTGGTAGGTTCTGTTCAGAATGTTAGTTTTCTTAGGTAAATGCCTGAAGGAGGTCGTGGTTCTGGTTACTGTGTTATTGCAACTACTGGGTAAAATTTTGTATTTCCATTTTTCATGAAATATAAGCTATTTGATATTTCCCATTAATCAGTGCTTGGACATGATGTATGCAATTGTTTTTGAGTTGAAATGTGTTGGATGACGTTTTAGCAGAAAAATTACTTTATTTGTAATTAATTGGGTTTATATCATGTTTAAATTAAGGTAAAATACCAAGAAGTAGATGTTTTGCTATCTTTTATATACCAGATATAACTTAAATTGTTGTTGTAGATAGATGGCTATCTATAAGAATTTGTTATATAGTTTTTTTGTGGAAACAACTGCTATTGTGCATGATATTGTTTCTTGTTTTGTGTGACAACAACCAGTGTTGTGTAGGATATTGTTTCTTGTTTAAATGAATATCATTTTTTTAATATCATCAGTAACCGGATTAGTAATTGGATATGTACACTAGCAGTGCATAAGGAACTGATAGTTATGGTTGTATCCTTACTGAATCAGGTTGCTATTTGATAGAAGCATGTATGATTACTTTAATTCCTATAAATTGCAATGGCAGACAGATAGTTTGTACTTTTCCCCTTTATATCATTGGCTTCTCTATCAGTGATTCTAGGCTAGATATAGTGGTAGTGCAGAAGGAATATGACAAATACTCTATTCGGGTGTTCTATATGAGGGGAACATCTACGGTCTTTTAGCTTCGAACTGTAGAAACTGAAAAAAATTGTTTTATTTGTGAAGCTCAGAGCGGTGCCTTATGTGGAATAAAAGTGCACAATTCATCTTTTATATATATATTAAACTTCGCCAATATTTGCAGCTCCTATTTTGTTACTACCAGTATTACTTTTGGTTGTTCATCAAAACGCTATTTAGTGACAACATGCTTTGAAAAAAACAGGGTTTGATGGGGGCACTACTCTTATCACCCACTCATTTTCTAAGTGATTTGAGATATTGGTGAACCATGGAAAAGCCCAAATCTTCATTATACCTTGAAAATAGCTCAGCCCCTATTGGGTACCAATCATGAAAACTATCCTATACTATTTCTCCTTAAAAGCAACCATTTTAATGGTTGTTCAGTCAAATTTGGGATGGTTGTTTGGTAAAGAGGTCAACCCCTATTGGGTACCAATCATTAAAATAACCTATACTATTTTGCTTAAAAACAACAATTTTAGTGCTTGTTTGGTCAGGTTGATGTGCA
This sequence comes from Pinus taeda, assembly GCA_000404065.3. NCBI lineage: Eukaryota > Viridiplantae > Streptophyta > Pinopsida > Pinales > Pinaceae > Pinus > Pinus taeda. The sequence goes on along the minus strand of APFE030759372.1, from coordinate 31,036 downwards.
AATAAACCACCATCCTTGTTGGAATTATGGTAACTAACCATGCTAAACTTTGTGCCTCTACTTGCTTTGTTTCCATCTAAAAGAAGAATCAGGTGCTGCATAGTTCCCTACTCAACAAGCATCCTGAAAATGTTTACTGGTTTGAATGAAAGAAGTATGATACCCTCAGATTCACAATAAGGTCTAGTTCTGTATCTTAGAGAACTAAATTTAAGGACTAGCATTGTGACTTGTCATGTATATTATATTCAGTGCCTCCTAATCTCAATTAGGATTGCAAGGCCATTTGGAAGTTCCAGAAAAATATTTTTCATGTCTAGCATGTGTTGGACTTCATTTTAATGTTGCTTTGATGTGAATTTATATATTTTTTTTCAACAAGTTGACACTTAAAATGTAGAAATGCATGTTTTATGTGGAAAGAAATTTTCACACTATATAGCATGTTCTATACCTCTTATTATATTGTGCTGAGAGACAAACTCCATCCCAAGCTAAGCATCGAAGGGAAGTGAGATTGTGCATTTTGTAGAGTACTTTACCCTTTGTTATAGACATTTTTGGGCATTGCAACCCCAATCATACATGTCCATAAACCAAGGGCTTCTAAGTCCCTAAAAGTGTTGCTTCATGCCCTAAAGGAACAAGGTCAGCTGATTACATCAACTCCCAAAAGTTCTCCACAGAAAACTGCTCAGAACTGGTCAAAACTGGACCATAGACACTGCCTAGTGTAGAGGGTGCGATGCATCTCACCTGCTCAGTGTAAAAAGTGTGATGCATATTGGAAAGCGCTTCTGTAGGGTGCGATGGGCGAGAGTAGACAAATGGCAGAGACAGTTTGCAAGGTGGATGATCATGGAATCTTCCAGAAACTTCTCCAGTGACACTTGCCTCTCTGAATTCGCCCAGGGATGAGTAAGAGATCATCAATCTCCAAGTGGAATAAAGAACTATCAGAGAGAGGATACTAATCAAAAACCCAGGAGCTGACTCACCCCCTACAAACATCTATATATGGATCCTTCATCACAGAAATCCAGAGGCTGGAATGTTGTATCTTGTAAGGAAGTGTTGTTGGTTTCTTGGTGTAATATCATAGTGTTGGGTGATCTAAGATTTTCATGAGGTGAGGAAGGGCTTTCACGCTGAGAGGATGATGCTGGGTCAGAACAATGGGTTGTAATCCTCTTTGCTATTCTTGATATTAATAAAGCTATTCAAGTTTTCCTCCACATTCTTGTATGTTTGATGGTATATGCATTTGTGTGGTCAATATATATCTGGTCCTGTAATGTTTATGATTGTAGATCTCTGTTCTTCGATAGTATTATGTTGCTTTGATTCCATAGGTGCTCTTTGAAGCTGGGTAAGCAAAGAAGGAGCGGTAAAGATCTGTCATAAGGGAGAGGAACCAAGCAAGGAACCAAGCGCAAGACTGAGCTTGGTGTCCTTTGTTCCCCTCTTCTCTACTTCTCATAAAGGAAAATGAAAGTAGTTTTGGTTTGTTTGTTTCTAAGATAGCTACCCATCTTAGTGGGACTAGCAGCTTCGAGTGGACACTAGATTTCCCGGTAACAAAATGGAGAACACAGTGGGAGAAAATAACTTGTTTTCTTGTCTATATTTATTTGTTTTATAAACTTACAGACAGAGCCTAAAGTCAAGCCAGCTAGCCTTCGAACTTCATTTGCTATGCAAGTGCAAAGTAGATCAATGTTGCTTCAGTCTATCTCTGGGTTTTGTTTATAAACTGAACAATCGATTTTCAAACATTCTAATTGCCCTGGTCGTGGCTCTAGTAACCTCATTAGATCAACCCTTGTGATTTATATTTACTGAACATCACTTACTTGGCCTAAATCCCTAAACTGAGCTGCAAACTATGATCAAGAACCAAGTTAAAGTCTCGTCCTGGTACCATCGCACCCTCTCTTCAAGGAAATATGGATGCATCGCACCTCTTGTGTGAAGTAGGTAGGATGCATCCCTGTTTCCCTGTGTAACAGGTGCGATGATCAGATAAGGCTAATTTTGCCTTCAGACTTTGGTTTTTCTTCACTCTCTTCAGCTCTATTCAGGAGTTTTGCTGTCTGTGATCAGTATACCACTATGGAAACCCCCTTCCTTTCCATCATTCCGCCTCCATTGTGCAAAGAAATGTGAATGTTTTTATGTATTGTTTGCCATTTTCAGTTCTCTTTTACAAAGAAGTAGCATAATCGAACTATTGTTTCTTGATTTGGAAGTGTCGCAAGTGTCGTTTTAAGTCGTAGAAAAGAATCCTATTGTTCTTGATGGTCGATTGTACTGTTACTCTTATATTTGATTTTAATTAGCATTTTTTCAAGTGTCGAAAACAATTTTCAATTCGAAATCGCAAAGTGTCGTCATTATCTTCCTTTTGTTTTGAAGAGAAATTTGTTAGTATTGTCACTTTGAAAAGATAATTCAAATTTGTACTCACCATCCTTTTGGTTATTCACACATTAAGAAAGTGGAAAAAAAATACATGCATGTGCATTTTCATTTAGACTACTTGTTGGTTTGATTTAGGACAGTGCATCAAATGTGTACTTTGCGCTTTATGTTGAAAGAATCTCATTTCTCTTTCCTTAGTAGCTAGGATTTTCATTGCAAAAAGAAGATTAAATGATTGTTTATCATCTTAGATTTCATTTTAGGAAGTATATATCTACATCATGCGGTGAACCTGAAATGAAAATTTCTTAAGCAAGATCAACTATAAAATAAATTCAATGAACATAAAAACGCTTTGGAACCTAATGCACAACATTTAGAAGTCTAGGCTAGAGACGTATTTTCGTGTCGTAAAGCCTGGTAACGATCGCTTTCATTGCTAGTTGGGTGATTCCTCCTCTTTGAACGACAAGTGCCAATACAGACTTGTGCTCCCGCGTACCGTATAGTATATATTGGGAGACCACAATAGGCTATATCATTTATCCTTAGGAATCTGTGTCTGCCGCCCTATCGATCGGAATGCACTGAATACAGCATTCGGGAAGATTGACTGTCGTACCGTAAAAAGTATTTTGTAGTTTTGGGATTGGTTTGGTAATTCCTCTGTCTAGACTTCGAGAGTACTCTCTTTCGTTCCTTTTTAGACTCCTTAAAGGAAAAGGTCCATCTGAACACTTGTCACTTCGGGCTCATTCAAAATCGAAGGTGACTAGAGTCATCTTTTGTTTTTTCTCGACTCTTAAAAATTGAAAAAACAAGTTGTGTCAAAGAGTCTAAAATTCATTTAATTCGGAATCATTTTCCCCTTTTATTTTGAGTTGATCGAGTAATCTGCAATCGTGGAGGAAATTCAATCAAAACCCCGTCGTTCTCAAAGGCTTATGAGTCAACCGTCGTTGACTCCAGAAACGAAACTATTCTGGACAAAGCGAACTCATTTGGCCGGATTGAAGTCCCCTAGTTTGGTTGGAGCAAGTACTCCGACATCCTCGGAGACTCCGGTTGCTCTAAACATTTTTGGTATCCCTGCCTCTACAGAAGAAATTCCGCAGCCACAAAAGGACATTACAACTGATCCTAGTGTGATGGTAAACACTTCTATTCCCGAATCGACTCCATCTACAGCTGATTCGGAAGGTGTTACTCCCCAAACATCAGTCATTGCAGAACCTATATCGTCTTTGGCACCAGAAATATTTTACGAACCTAACCATCTACCTCTTCCGCTTGGATTAATTTCCATAGAAGAGATTGTGGAGGATCCTCTATCAAACGCTCCATCGCAATTTGGAGTTGGGATCACCCTATATCCTTCTTCATCAGAAGTTAGTCTCCTACCATCAGAAGTTCCTGAAGAATCGCTGAGGAATCTTTTGGATAGACTAAATATGTCTAAACAACCGTCGACATCTAGGACTATGTCATCCAACACAACAACGGTAGAACTTCCTACCGCTATGCCGACAATGTTCGCCTGCGTACCATCTATCCCAACTAGCTCTTAATCGCTTGATGGAGTCCATCGAGGGGCTATTTCGACAGTATGGACTATTCTTGTTTGTTCGTCCAGAATAATATCTAGAATCTCTTATGTTGAGTCTCAACAAATTGATCCTTTGCAGTGTCAATTTGGGCAATCCGGTCCCCAAAGGAAAATCATTCCTTTAAGCACTGGGTTACCGCCGTATGGAGGGCAGTATACCCTTTCATTGTCTCCTCTGGGAGAACAACCATACGAGAGTTCACAATAGAATTCAGGGTATGCTGGAATTACATCTGGCGGTTGGGTGCCAATACTGCCTCAACAACCAAGAGTTGTATACTCAATGCAACAAAGTTTACCTGTGTCAAATATCCCCACTACGTCAGCTATCATGACAGTGTCGCAAGTACAAGCGTTGCCTATTATATGCCAGCCTCAGGTTCCTCAGGTCGTAATACAACCACCTCTTGTCCCTGCAACGCAACCACAATCACCGACTAGTGGAATGACCCAAGTCCATATGGGGACCATTACCCCTCATCTTGGTCAAACAATCAATACTCGACAACAGCTCATGGCCTCACAACCATGGCTAGTACACTACCAACAACTGCAATTCCAACAAGATTACCAAGGATCTGAATAACAAGTCTTTGCAAGTAATGGGCAACCGTATATTCAAAATGGACAACATCAATCATATCATAATGGTCATGCCCATCAACCTTACCAAAGTTGCCAACATCAAATGCATTATGTTGGTATTCAAAGGCCAACTGCTCAGACAATTCCATCTTATCCTGGGTATGCTTTGCCAAGCCTGAATCAACAGTTTCCTTTCGTGGCAACTTTAAAGTTACCAGATCTAAATCAACTAACGAATGATCCAATTGCTTATGCCCCTTGGTGGCCGATGATTCTGCATAAAATTCCATTAGATATTCCTAAATTTAATGGAAATCCAGGTGAAGACCCATTGAATCATGTGATGACCTTTCATCTGTGGTGTTCAGCCAACACTCTCAACGATGATTTGATCAGGCTTTGCCTTTTTTAGTGAACATTAACTGGTCTGGCAACAAAATGGGATATCGAATTGCCTAGAGCTTCGTTTGATAACTTCAGTACCCTAGCCACAACCTTTTGAACCCATTTTCAGTTACCCATAAGGTACGAAACGAGAACAGAGCTTCTTACCAATTTCAAACAAACAATGGCCACTCACATATCTGATCATATCCATGAGTGGCGATGTCGTCGTAGAATGGTAAAAACATATGTTCCTAATCAGCTGTTGGCTGAATGGTTTATAAAGTCATTGTTACCTTCTATTCCAGAAGATGTGGCAAAGGGAGGTGTCGTCACGGAAGAGCAAGTTATTGCTCGTGCACAATATCTAGACTTGATCTATACTCAGTTTGGCATGCTCTACGATAAAATCGATGATGCTCCTAGACTGGAATTTTCCGTTCCTCCCCCTCCTAAATCAAACAAAGACTCTCATGCTGGTGATGGCATGATAGGTACGACTATCATGAAAACCATAAAGGCTATGTCAAAGAAGGCCCGTACGATTTCAAGTCAAAATGCAAATGAAGAACTTCTCAGCTCGGAAGTAAATTTCGTGTCAACTGACAAAGGCAAAGAACCCAAGCAACCAAGAGGCAAGAAGAAAAAGAAAGGGAAGAAGAAGAAACAGGAGGAGTTGTCTCCTAAAAAATCTTCTGCAAACCCTTCTGGAGATAGGAAACCAAGTCATCCATGCTTTATATGTGATGAGGATCATTGGACGAAAGATTGTCCATATAAAGCTAAGCTTAGAAAATTCTTCAAGAGTTCGAAAACCTCGGTAGTATTGACTGATCCATTTCTGAACCGAAGAACAAATATGGTTGCTAGCAACAATGCTTCCCCGTCCCAAATGCTAATGTTGTCTATTTCGAAGCAGCTAAATCATGCTTTGATATCGACAAGGAATAAAGATTACGGGAATCCACAGATGTCGAACAACAAGGATAATGATCAACCTAGTAGTTCGACAACAACTTCAACCAAAGTTGTGCCACCCATCACTCCTGAGCTAATGATAAAACCGCCAAAGGGAGTAGTACACAAACCAATGTTTAATCCTCGTGCCAAAGCAGCACAACATTATAATATAGTGGAGGATCTGGCCCAATCGTCGTCTGCTATGTCGACACTTGAGGTACTGCAAAATTGCCCCTCCCAAAAGAAGGCTTTATTGTGAGTGATAGGCGGGATTGACCCAACGGATTCCAATCTTGTGGCCTTTAATCAAAAAGGATATGACCCTCAATTACCAGCTCAACTAGCTTTCCTTAGTCAAGTGAAAGCCCTCAACAAAACTGTTCATCAAACAATTATTGATGAGGGGGCATCTACATGTATTATGTCGATGAGTTGCTAGAAAAATTTAGGATCTCCACCCTTGTCGTGATCGTTGACGACATTAAAAGCATTTGATGGATGAACATACACCCCATATGGGATATTAAGTAACTTGCAAGTTGAACTATGGGGAAAAATAGTAGAAATTGATATTGAAGTTATTGATGGAAACCCCGATTACAACATCCTACTATGAAGGCCCTGGATATATGCTATGGCTGCCATTGTGTCAACGTACTTCAGGAAGGCTGAATTTCCCTTCCAAGGAGGAATTACGGTTGTCGACCAACAAAATTTTCTCCCTAACAGTTCACAAGTTACGGGAAGCATTCCGATGATCCATGGAAGCCCTCATTCGCTTCAAAATATCGGAGTAGGCCTACTAAAAGACCCCACGTTAATGGGGACTTTTTCCCTACCACCTCCAAACAATTTGGCTGAAGTGGCAACGGTGGGAACCTGCAATATGATATCTTCTATTCAAAAGATATCCGAAAACGATATTAACTCAGATCATCTCCAGTTATTGCCTCCAAGCCCAATAGAAATATTGTAGCAATCAATGTTTTCAGCATGGGAGGCAAACCCGAATCAATGCTCATCAAGCGTGTGGATAGATAGGTCTAAGGAATATGGCACCCCTTCAGATCCTTGGTCAAAAGTACATTCTACAGATGAAGGAATTGTTCATTCCATGATGATTGATGGAGCACCATGGGAAGATTACCACCATCGTTCCCATCTTCCGAATTGTAAGGAAGATAGTTCCAGTGACCTTCATCATCCCTTAGTTTTTCACTTTCAGTCAAATACTGTAAATACAGTGGATTCCGAGCGAAACCTGTCTAATATTGAAGAGACTATCGCCATAAATATCTCGACCAAAACAGATGTTGTAGAGAATATTCATGTCATCAAATTTTGTTCTCCTTCAGAACTGGAAGTATATCACACTCTTTTTCGCGAGTCTAAAGATATCTTTGGTTGGTGAAATGATGAAATGCCACACATTGACTCGAGCATAGTTGAACATGAAATTAATATGTATCCAGATGTCAAACTGGTACGACAACAGCTCCGGCAGGTGCACCCCAAGAAAGTCGTTGCCATCAAGGCGAAAGTTGAAAAACTCCTACATGCTGGTTTTATTTACCCGCTTCCTCTAACCGATTGGGTATCGAATATTGTTCCTATAATGAAAAAACAAGGAACGATTAGAGTATGCGTCGATTATAGGGATGTAAGTCAAGCTTGTCCGAAAGAAAACTACCCTATATCCTTTATTGACCAGATAATTGATGAATGCGCTGGATGTGAAATCTTTTCGTTTATGGATGGATTTTTCGGGTATAATCAAATAAATATCCGCCCACAGGACCAGTCAAAGACTGCATTTATTTGTCCGTGGGGTACATTTTCATATCGCGAGCTACCCTTTGGTTTAAAGAACACAGGGGAAACATTTCAGAGAACAATAAATTATGCTTTCCATGACATCAAGAACATCCTTCAACCATATCTCAACGATATTTTGGCTCATTCGCGAAAGCGGACCGATCATTCGTAGCATTTGAGAGCGATATTTCTACGTTGCCGACACTACAAGATATGACTCAATTCGCACAAATGTGTGTTCTGTGTCAGTTCTGGTCGTTTACTTGGCTTTGTGGTCTCAAAGGACGAGATTCGTCTCGACCCATGTAAGGTTCAGGCAATCATTGATTTGCCTCCACCTTCAAATTTTCTTTAGATTCAGAAACTCCAAGGGAAAGCAAACTTTCTGAGGAGGTTCATTCCAAATTACGCCGAACTTGCTAATGGTTATACTCGTCTATTGAAAAAATAAGTACACTTTATCTGGGATTAGGTCGCGCAAGCTTCCTTTGATGCTTTAAAGGAATCCCTAATAAAAACATCATTAATGTGTGCTCCTGATTATCAAAAAGACTTTAACCTATATCTGGCTGCAGTGGATACGACCATAGCAATGGTTTTAGTTCAAGAAGATGATGGAACTGAACATCCAATATATTATTTAAGCCAAAACTTAAATGATACAGAAATGAAGTACTCCCACGTTGAAAAGCTGGCTCTCGCAATTGTTCAAGTGATCCAGAGATTTCCACACTATGTCCTCTTCAGAAGAACTACCATTTTATCAGATTGCAACCTCATGACTTATATATTGTTGTGACAATTGATGGGGGGAAATATTCAAAATGGATAGCGATTTTACAAGAGTTTGATCTGGAATTCAAGAAATCCAAATCGAAGAAATCCCTGGTTTTCACGGAGTTACTATGTGATCTCCCATCGTCATCCAATGATGCAACATCCAAAGAAGCAATCATGGACAAATCTTTGTTTTTGATATCTTCAAGCAATCTGTGGTATGGAGATATAATAATCTATCTCCAAACCCAAACATATAGGTCTAATACCTCACGCGCGGAACAACGATGGATTCAATACCAAGCAAAAGACTATGTCATCGTCGGTGATACGCTTTATCGTCGTGTTATCGATACAGTTCTGCGAAGGTGCCTCACACATGAGGAGGCCGAAAAAGTCCCGAATGATTGTCATGCAGGTGCGTGTGGGGGGCATCAATCTGGTTATGCTACAGCTCAAAATATTTTACGAGTAGGATACTTCTGGCCGACAATGTTCAAATATTGCATAACAGCAGTCAGAAGTTTCCATGCGTGTCAAATCTTCGATCGCAAAACCATAATACCACCCGCACCTCTGCAGCCAGTAGTAGCTGTTGGGCCATTCGCCAAATGGGCATAGATTTCATGATATGTCACCCCACCTCGGGCGGGGGGCATGGGTATATCATAATCGTAGTAGACTATTTTACCAAATGGGCTGAGGCGATGCCTACATTAAACAACAGCGACGAAACGACTACCCTCTTATTTTTCAATCATGTAGTCTCCAGATTCGGCCCTCCACAGGCCATAGTCACAGATCATGGATCACATTTTCACAATCACATGATGGTTGAGTTGGCTGCCAAATTAGGACTATCCCATGACAGATCTACTCCATATTATCCGCAAGCTAATGGACAGGTTGAGGCAATCAACAAGGTCCTGAAGCGCATGCTGCAAAGGATGATTGGAGTCCATAAGTGGATTTGGCACCTGATCCTGTACTCGGCCGTGTGGGTATACCAGACATCGGTGAGGAATGCGATCGAGTTTACACCTTTTCAATTGATGTATGGCCTAGAAGTGATCTTGCGAGTTCAGTGTGAAATCTCGTCCCTCAAGCTCGCGGTCGACCTTCTCCCTGGAACTTCAGAAGAAGAGACTTGTTTCTTTGAATTAATCCAATTGGATGAAACCCATTGTGATGCCACTTCGGCTAATGCAGCCCATAAGTAACGAGTCAAAGCGCAGTTCGACAAAAATACCAAACCTCGTGTCTTCTCAGAAGGTGACCTGGTCTTACTTTACGACCAGGAGTCCGATAATTTGGAAGCGGGTAAGTTCAAGTCTTTATGGATGGGTCCCTATATTGTTAAGCATGTATTAGCAAAACGAGCCTACAAGTTGGTGGATTATGATGGGATTCCACTGGCGCAACCCCACAACGGGTTCTACCTCAAGCGTTACTATGCTTAACCCAGAATAGTAACCCCTATGCTTTTGTTACATTTTTGTTTCCACTAAGGGTAATTGTTTTGGTTAGGTAATCCACTTCTTGCATTCGTTGTAGATGTTGAACCTATCAAACCATTTGTTGGATATGCCGACGGAGCGAGTCGTAGTTCGTGGAACCTATCTTCTGCAGCCTGGGCCATCTTCGATCCCAGCAGCAAGTTAGTGAGTTTCAGAGGGGTATGTATCGGTTGATCAACGAACAATATCGCTGAATACACCGCGTTGATAGAACTCCTCTCTGATGCCATCGCATATGGCATACGCCGACTTGTCGTCAGGCTAGACTCGCAACTCGTCATTCTACAACTCACTGGTGTCTACTCTGTACAGAATCCAGCTATCTACTGCAAGTTTCTAAGGGTCAGGATTTTGGAAAGACAGTTCGATTCTATTCAATATCAACATATTTACAGAAATTTAAGCACATTAATGGACTCATTGGAAAATTATGTGTTAGATAGACATTTGCAACATTTATAAAAAGAAGCATTGCATCAATATTTGCATTAGGATCATGTAACTTAACCAAAATAAAGCTCCCAAAATCAAAAATATATATATAACTATTTATGGTTTAGACATAATGTTCTGTAACCAAGAAAAAATCAGTCAAATGACCCAAAACTCAAAATTCTAGGGGGCACCCTAGTCTAATGATGCTGGTGATAACAAGTCACCGCCTATGCAATCATGCGTAAAAGCCTAGTCCATCGACTCGACACACCAGTAGTATGTCGCTGCAGCCTCAGAGGCAGCTCGTCGATCCTCACGTCCGGAATACCAAGAGTGAGACCCTTGACCTGATCCTGCAATGCTAAAAGAGTCTGAGTCACATCAAGGTCGTGAAGGATGGCCCTCCCCACAGCCTCTCCTACCGGAGCGGCAGCTGGTGCTCTCAGGCGTACTGCTGGTCGAGCTGGTCCAATGTCTGCATGAGCACATGAGTTTTGATTATTCTTGATCAAAGAAAGAATAAGAACATTATGAGAACAATAAATAGAGATATGGTCATAGAATTTACCTATAGCATCCCACTGCTCATCAGCTGGCAGCACCAAATCTGAGTCACCCCGGAAATCCATACCAACATATGGACACTCAGCATAAACCATCTCCTGGCGGTTGAACCACTAGAAGAGGGTGTCACAAAAAGAATTCTGGGACTGACTAACATGTCAGCCCATGAGGTCAACCCATCTCTGCATCCATGGCTCAATCACTGGAGGTAAACCAAGTGAAATGTACTGTGGCTGCATCAGTGGGATCTTTTCCAAAGCAAAAGCGATCAAAATAGAACCATAGCCGAAATTCTTGGATCTTCTATTTTTCACCTTGGTCAGTTGTTCTTTCATCACAGGGAGTACTGCATCACACCAGTTGAACACCTTTAGTTCTAGGCATTCCAAGGAATACTGCATATAAGACCTGTTAGCCACGTGAAGAGCCACACTACCAGCCAGTCTAGCAAAAGTGAACAGAATTGTCCTCAAGGATCGGTTAGTGACACCTCGGATGTTGATCTTGAGGTCCCTACTTGGCTGAGATCCCTCTCTGCAGTACCGACGAATGTAATCTCTCAGGGATTCGCCCCCACGGGCGGAACCTGATAATGAGAGAGGGGCACCACACCTTGATAAACCAGTCAGAAAATAGATGTCCACGACAGTCAAGGGGATGGATTTGCCTCTGATCTGGAACACCTGGTTGGTAGGATCTCATGCATCGAGGAAATATTGAAACAAGTTGATTTGTTGCCTCATACTAGAGATGCAGAAAAACTTGAGCAGGCCACAGTTCCATAGTGCAGTTATTGTACCCAGATCATGTAAAGCAACCATGTCTTTTTATTCATGTTCACGTTCTTGCCATGTAGCAACTATTTTTCTCTGATGAATCTCCGAAAAACAAATAAGAGAAGAGTCAAGGTCCTGATTTGGCAAAAAACAGGCAAAATCCCATGAGAAAACAGTGCAAAATTTTCCCTCCTACCACCCATTGCACCCCAACAGTGTACTAGGTGAGATGCATACTGACTGGCCAATGGCTAGGCCAGTATGTATTGCACCTTTCGATATAGGAAGGGTCCGATGGAGCTAGGGCGATTTTTTCTAACCCTAGTGGCTTAGAAAAACAGGGAAACATGCTCAGAATTCAAAGAGGAAGGAATGCAACTGAAGAGCTCAAGTTTAGCTCTTACCTGGTCTAGACGGTGCCGAGAATCGTCCACAGAATCTCCTGGAATCAGCCAGTGAAAATCAGTGGGGAAAAACACCTCCAGAGCTCCAACAAACCAAGTTCAAATGAAATGGTAAAATGAGAGGTAAAGGTCACTTTTAAATTACTATTCACGTAATTCGAGTAAGGTATTAGTGTTTTAACTCATTTTTCAAGCATGTGTTTTCATTTCTAATTTGTTTGATGAAGAAATTGAGCAGGTAGTACGACCATTGGAAGAACAAAGTGCTAACGGTGAATCAAATAATCAATGACCATTATCACGAGTAGTCTTTATGTGAAGTTCAAGCTCGTTAAAAATTAAACCTAAGCAATGAGCAAATGTTTCCCCCGGAGTTTAAGCTCATTAAAAAATGAACCAATCTCTGGTAAATAACCATTGTGAATGAATTATCATCAACTTTTGAGCCTTGGTCGTGTTATCATCATCACCTCCACTCTGTTTTAGGCGATAATATGCCTCCATTTGATTGTTTACCCTTTTTGAGGAACATCTGCGATGAGTGATTCTGTTAGCCATCCTTGTGACACTGCCGTGATTGGAAAATTCCAAACCTTACCTGGAATCAGCTGCTACCCGAAATCATCACTCGTTCCTCAAAAGATGAGTCTCCTTTAAGCTCTTTTCATCTGACTCGTAAAATATGAAAAGATTGCCGAACAATTGGCCTCTCCAGCTCGTTAAAGCTACCGGAAGTGTTATCCCTGCTCTAAATTTTAATCTTTTTTGACCTGAGGGATTATTACACAAAAAGATCGAGCACTTGTCTTGTTCAGCTCATTAAAACTATCAAAAATTCATCCCTTTCGTATTATTTTATATTTTTTCAGACTTAAGGGATTATATGATGAAAAAGGATTATTGGAGATTCCTTTTCATCCCTTTTTAGACACTCTAAAATTGAAAAAGGACCAAGTTCTCATTGTCGTTAAACTCGTCAAAATCAATAGCGACAAACTTGTCCATATAGACGAGAACGATTTTCACTGTCGCTAGGCTCGTTAAAACATAGCAACGGGTTCTCCCGAAGGGAGAATTATAGAACAAGCATATGTTATCCTCCTCAAGCTTGATAAAAATAAAGAGGTACTAGTCAGCAATGACTGGGGAAA
>APFE030759372.1:2286-17263 GCA_000404065.3 Pinus taeda | reverse complement strand
TTTCACACCACGTGAATTGTACTATCATACCTTGAGGGTCATCATCATTATCGGTGATTCCTCTCGTGCCTGTTAACAGCTTACATCATTGGCTGGTAATCAAGTGATGTCTTCCCATGTTCGACTACAGAACATCTTTCACATGGATCGACTTGTACTCCAAGTAAATATTGAACGATTTTGAAGACCCTGGATCTAGTTTCATCCATCTGGGCTGCAATATATTTAGGAATATAAAGACATCAAATGTACATCATTGCCAAACAGATGATCATCCGAATCAAAGGATGATGACTCCGTTTGAATCATCAGTCTACTACACAGATGGTTGTATGTCCTATGTACATGGAAATGAATTTATAAAGCTGAGCATGGGAATGCCCGCCTCAGCTAGATCGTGAAAATATTATGAAGACAATGTATTGTATTGTATCTTATTACAGGTCGCCTTCCAGCTCGAAAAAACTTCAGATCCTTATGATAAAGCATTTCACCCGACATCAAAAGATTAATGACCTCATGCTTTAGAGGGCAACTGTTATAGACATTTTTGGGCACTGCAACCCCAATCATACATGCCCATAAACCAAGGGCTTCTAAGTCCCTAAAAGTGTTACTTCATGCCCTAAAGGAACAAGGTCAGCTGATTACATCATCTCCCAGAAGTTCTCCACAGACAACTGGTCAAAACTAGACCATACAGACTACCCAGTGCAGAGGGTGTGATGCATCTCACCTGCTCAGTGTAGAAAGTGCGATGCATATTGGAAAGCCCTTATGTACGGTGCGATGGGCGAGAGTAGACAAATGGCCGAGACAGTTTGCAAGGTGGATGATCATGGAATCTTCCAGAAACTTCTCCTGTGACACTTGCCTCTCTCAATTCACCCATGGATGAGTAAGAGATCATGAATCTCCAAGTGGAATCAAGAACTATCAGAGAGAGGACACTAATCAGAAACCTAGGAGCTGACTCACCGCCTGCAAACATCTATATATGGATCCCTCATCACAGAGATCCAGATGCTGGAATCTTGTATCTTGTAAGGAAGTGTTGTTGGTTTCTTGGTGCAATATCGTAGTGTTGAATGATCTAAGCTTTTCATGAGGTGAAGAAGGGCTTTCATGCTGAGATGATGATGCTAGGTCAGAACAATGGGTTGTAATCCTCTTTGCTATTCTTGATATTAATAAAGCTATTCAAGTTTTCCTCCACATTCTTGTATGTTTGATGGTATATGCATTTATGTGGTCAATATATATCTGGTCCTGTATTGTTTATGATTGTAGATCTCTGTTCTCCGATAGTATTATGCTACTTTGATTCCATAGGCACTCTTTGAAGCTGGGTAAGTGAAGAAGGAGCGGCAAAGATCTGTCAGAAGGGAGAGAAACCAAGCAAGGAACCAACCACAAGACTGAGGTTGGTGTCCTTTGTTCCCCTCTTATCTACTTCTCATAAAGGAAAGCGAAAGTAGTTTTGATTTGTTTGTTTCTAAGGTAGCTACCCGTCTTAGTGGGACTAGCAACTCCGAGTGGACACTAGATTTCTCGATAACACCCTTGCTTTAGCTATTCTAATTTTACATATTCTACCAGTGATATTTTACTGTCAATAATGTGCACTAAGAGGAAAGTATGAAGCAGCTTTAGTATAAGTACTATGACAATTTTTTGTTATTCTATTCAAGGTTATATTTGTATCCAAGTATGGTTGTTCTGTTAATGTTGCCTTCCATATTTTTGCTTCCATTCAAATGGAATTTATTCATATCAAGCATGGATTGAATCTTGAACAACTTATTCTAGAGTCACTAAATTGTTTCATCTGATGCAAGGGTTAGCCAACGACATCTTTTTTGCTACCATTGGATTGATCAAAATGTTCAACTCCGGAGGAGCTATTAGTGCATATGAGTTCGATCCAAACACCTCAACAGTGTATTTGAAGGTTCAAGATTGCAGGGATTTTGGAGCATATTGTTCTGTGAGGCCACAAGCCGTCTATGTGGATTCTACCGAGATATAATTCAATTATGAAGAGGAATGTGGTTTGGCCACTTTCACATTGAGAGTGTCGGAAACAAAATTATATTTATGTGACATCAGAATTGACATATAAATGTTTTAACCAGTTTAGATTTAGGTGCTGCGTAGTTCCCTACTCAATGGGCATCCTGAAAATGTTTACTTGTTTGAATGCAAAAAATATGATGCCCTCAAATTCACAATAAGGAAAGAAGTGTGAGCGTTAGTTCTGTATCTTCGAGAACTAATTTTAAGGACTAGCGTTGTGACTTGTCATGTATATTATCTTCAGTGCCTCCTAATCTCAATTAGGATTGCAAGGCCATTTGCAAGTTCAAGAAAAATCTTTTTCATGTCTGGCATGTATTGGGCTTCATTTTAATGTTGCTTTGATGTGGTTCTCATATGGGTCATTTTGTGATTGAGTTTCCTCTGTCATTTATACAGGTGCATCATACATTTAGAATTTTATGTTATAGGTGCATCTTACATTTAGACTTGTAATTGAGTTTATTGTGTGATCTATATAGGTGCATGTTACACTTAGATTCTTATATTATATTTTTTTACATGGTATCATCCACACAGGAGGGTAATTGACATTTCTTTAAGTATCAAGAGTTTTACATTTGAATTTATATATTTTTCTTCAACAAGTTGACACTTAAAATGCAGAAATGCATGTTTTATGTGGAAAGAAATTTTCACACTATACAACATGTTCTATACCTCTTATTATATTGTGCTGAGAGACAAACTCCATCCCTAGCTAAGCATTGAATGGAAGTGATACTCTCACTCTCTTTTATAAGTGACACATAGGTTTTATAAAAATATATATATTGCTTAGATATATGGATCTGCACTCTTCTAACTAATAAAAAATGAATTCAGAAAGACACAAAAAATAAAACAGAACTGCCTGATCTAATTTTAGCACTGTATCTTTAACCAGAAATATAACGATAAACTTATCCTATTTTAAGGAAGTTGCGCATGCCTTTGGTTTGAGTAGATTGTTTGATTGGATTACATTTAACATTTGGATTTATTTTTTCATTCAAATTTGGCTATAGTTAGATCATCTAAGATATCACATTTTTTTCATTTATATTCTTCTTCCATATGCACTACCGACTTATGGCATTTCCTTTGCAGCATCTGATGCAAATGCTAATAAATAACAGGCAAAACTTGAAAGCAGAAACAAGAACAGGCAAAACTTGAAAGCAAAACTTGAATGCAGAAGCCTGCCATGGGTGGTCGAGAGTACGATGAAAATATTTGAGAATGGATTTTCTCAAGTGTTTTTAAAATTTTTGGTATTTTCTAGTTGGAAGTTCTAAGAGTATAATTACTTTATATTTTTAATAGCTAGAATTTCTAAGAGTATAATTACTTTATATTTTTAGTAGGTTTTGCAGACGTGTAGAGTTATCAAAACCTTGAAAGGTGGGTTTTATGCCGTAGCCACTTGACAATATGACGAAAAATATTTTGAAAGAATTTTATATAATTTATAGGTCAAAATTTCACGAGTATTGTTAAGATTTGTAAATATTTAAATTATTTAAAAAATTTAAAATTTAAATAAAAAGCAAAAAAGCTCATGAAATAAAAAAATATATATTTTAACATTCATGAAGCTAAAAATAACTTATAAAATTATAAATTTCATGTGATACGTTCCAGATATCTCTGGTAAACAAACCAACTCATATTGATTTACAGGTTTGTGATAAAAAGAGGACCAATAACCCAGATTGAAATCATGTTAGAAAGATTTTTTTTCTTTTTGGCTTCCGAAAATAAATTGTCCATGGCCATCTTGAATAAACCATAGCGTTTTCACTTCGAACCATGTAGAATATCGATATTCCATGGTAAGTCTCTTTGTGATTAATTGAAAAGGTTAATTTGGGGTTGTCATGAGAGCCCACTCATATTGCAGAGACTCCATATTGTTCCAAATATTTTTGAAATACACAATACCAAAGAAGTGCCGAATTATTCTGAATATATTTGAATACAAATCATCAAACAATAGCACCATTGTACTACAACACTGTTCTCACGTTTTCTCCTTCCACGATTTATGTTGAGTAAACTAGGCAATCCATGCTGGCGAGGGGCGACCCTGTGCCATTCACAGGGGCAGGCATTGCTCTTATATCGATTTTCTTGCCACTATCACTTTTAACTCCTCCCACACTGTTGGTGTACATGCACTTAGACTAGCTGTGTTGGTGTACATGCACTTAGACTAGCTGTGTTGGTGTACATGCACCTAGATTAGCTCCAGTTAACTTATTGCTTGCATGTAGCACATGTACACATTAACATAAGATAAACCTTAGCTTTAGTTAGCTTTAGTTATTGCATGTACAACTAAGCTTAACTTAGCTTCTTTTATGTATTTATTCTAAAACTAATATTGTAGAATCAATTCATTCTTTTCTCAATTCTTGCTCGCTTCCTTCCTTCTCTTGCAAGCTTGTTTATTGTTTTGCAGATCTAGATCACTGTATCTCAAAAATATTACATGGTATCAGAGCACAGGGATTTGTAATCAATGAACAAGCAATTTTATTTGCAGGTTCAGAAGATTGAAGCAACAACAAAGAATGGAGTCTAAATTGGAGTTTCCACAATCGGCAATTCTCATTCCATATAATTATTTCAAATGGAAGCCAAAGATTCAACTTCATCTCAAAAGTAGAGGCTTATTTCGAATAACCATGGGACCGGAAGTTGAACCAACATTAGCAATGGAGAAAACAAGATATTCCAATCACATGGACGAGGCCTTCAGCATCCTATGTTTATCTATTTCTCCGGAACTGCTATTTCATGTTGAATCATGTTCAACTCCAAATGAAGTATGGAAAATTCTGGAAGGATGTTTGGAAAACAGGATGAAATGCAAGGTCACATTCTCGAAAATGAGTTAAACTCATTAGATCCGAGAAACTTTGAGAACATTCAAGATTTTTTCACAAGGTATAAAGCCTTGTTGGTTCAGCTGAAAGGATGCGGGATCGACAAATCTAAGCAAGAAAATCAGTTGATTCTTTCCATTTTATCAAAACTTGGTCCAGAGTATGCAGTATTCGTCTCTACATTCCACACAGTCAGATCTGCAACTGGTGCAGCTTGGAAGATGCCCTCACTGGATTCTTTTATTCAGTCTTTGATGCATGAGCAAGATAAGCTCATCAAAATGGGCACACTTAAAAATTCCAAAGCGCATGTGCTTACTATGCATGCAAAAGGAAAGACAAATTCCAAAGACCATCAGAAAGGAAAAGGGAAGAAGGATCCTGATCCAAGAAAGGGAGGACATCCCAAACCCCATGATGGATCATCTGGCTCAAAGGAAAGGAAAGGAACGAAAGGGAAATCAATGTGCAATTATTGCCACCGTGGTTTTCATCCTGAATCTGCATGCATGAAGAAGACTATAGATCTTATGGCACAGACACTCCAGCAACACAATCTTGGAGACCACATTCCTGAGAATGCTAAGAAGAAGTCTGGAGAAAAAAACACCAGATCCAAGAGGTAACGGGCATGCTTTGATTTCTCTCCATTCTGCACCACAAGAATGGATCATCGATTCAGGAGCTTCACATCATATGGCTTCTTCAAAGGAATACTTTTCTTCTCTACATGCATACTCCAGTCCTCCCATTCTCATGGGGGATAATTTTGCAGTTGCAGCAACTGGACAAGGAAGAGTGCAATTCGAAGAAGGAAGTTTTGAAAATGTCTTGCATATTCCAAGGCTTTCTGTGAATCTTCTCTCAGTGTATCAGATGACACACACAGGCAGCGGAAGGAAAGTGGAATTTACCCCAGATTCCGTGAGCATTTATGACATGCAAACCAATTTGAAGATTGCATCTGGCAAGGTAAATGATCAATCTCGTCTATATACATTTTCTGATTTTGTTCCTCAATCAGATTCTATTTTGCTACTTACGCATGGAAATGAAGAAAGTAGGATTTGGCACGAGAGATTTGGGCACTTGAATTTCAGATATATGCAACAGCTTAGTAAGCAAGGGATGGTCAAAGGATTGCCAACCAATGAATTTTCGGATGGTGTTTGTAATGGATGTGCTCTTGGAAAGCATCCACAAGAAAAATTCGAGAAGGGGCATGCATGGAGAGCCTCTTCACCTTTGGAACTTGTACAGAGTGATCTCATGGGTCCATTTCCGGTGCTTTCAATGAGCAAAGCAAGATATGTGTTGTCATTTATAGATGATTACACGAGATTCACTTGGGTTTACTTCTTGAAACTCAAGTCTGAAGTTTTTCAACATCTAAAGATTTTCAAAGCGCATGCGGAAAATCAGTCTAGAAAACGCATCAAGATACTACGCACAGATAATGGGATGGAATATGTCAACAAAGATATCAAGAATCTTTGTGATGAAGCAGGCATACAGTGGTAGCATACAGTTCCTTACACTCCACAGCAAAATGGCGTGGCTGAAAGGAAAAATCGATCTTTGAAAGAGATGGCTAATTGCATGTTGCATGCAAGATCTCTTCCGTCAAAATTGTGGGCCAAAGCTATTAATTGTGCCGCATACATCCAGAACAGATCTCCTCATAAATCTGTTACTGGAAAAACACCTTTTGAGGCTTGGACTGGCATGCAACCTGAAGTTAGTCATTTCCACATTTTTGGAGCTCGAGTATGGGCTCGCATTCCTCCAGAGAAGAGAAAGGCTTTGGAGCCTCAAAGCAAAGCATGCATGTTTGTTGGATATTCTGATGAAATCAAAGGGTACAAATTGCTTGATATCCACACTGAAGAGCTCTTTATTGAAAGGAGTGTAAAGTTTGACGAAGATATTTCGCATGCACCAGTAGATGAACTTGTTACCAAGTTTCCATCACCACTCATTGATGAGTATGCAGGTGAAACTTCAGACCAACATTCTGATGATGATGAGTCTCTTCCTGTGACCCCTGTTAGACCACCGGTTGTTGAACATCGAGATCATACTTCTGCACATAGTTCGGAAGATTCTTGACCACCTTCAACACAAAAATGGTGCAGCATGAGTGATATCCTTGATGATCTTGCCTCTATCCCTCTGTTTGAGGAAGATCCGCAAGCACTCTTAGCTATGGAGCCATCCATGCCCATGCATGCTTATATGATGCATGGATCTGATCCAGAATCTTATGCAGAAGCAGATGGGCATCCTGAATGGGAAGTCGCCATGGATGAGGAATCATGAAAAGAAGAAGCGTCTATTTCTTTAACTGAATGCCATAACCCGAGACCAGAATTTATAGGGACACATCAGTTTAGAAATGCTTTACAGACTACGCACCGCCAACAATTCGGTCTCCGGATCAATGGAGAAGCGTTGACGAAGATTATCAACAAACCATTGCCGGATACTGAGCGGACTATACTGCTTACGGCATTGCAGCAATTGGGATCTGGATCCAATGAACTCAAAGGTATTATTAACCCTCAAAAACTATTGTCCGATGACTGCAAGGGCAGGTATGTTTACATGTACAATCTGCCCACAAAATTCAACGAGCTTCTTTTGAAAGAATGCCAGAAATTGAGTGTGTGGACGAATATGTGTCTGCATATTCCCAACTCAGGGCTCGGCCAGCCTTTATTTTTGTTAAGGAAGCTGGGCAGCCGTAAGGCTGCAGGATCACACCATGAGCATTCATGGTTCGCTACCAATCAATTTACTGCGGAGGTGATTTTTCACGAGAGGATGAAGCGCAACCGATGTCTCACTCCACATCATTCTAAAGCAAAGGCGTTTTACATTCCGTTCTACGCGGGCTTCGACCTGTCCAGGCATGTCACGGATTTCAATTTAACAGCGAGGGACCATTCCGGGATCGAACTCGTGGAGTTTTTGAGGAGTAAACACTAGTGGAAGAAAAGGCATGGCAGAGATCATTTCATGGTTATGGGACGTATAGCTTGGGATTTTGTAAGAGAGACAAATAACCCGAGCACATGGGGCAATAAGCTTTTGCTTCTTCCCGAGGTGAAGAACATGTCAAGTCTTTTAATCGAAGCGCACCCGTGGCATAAGAACTAGCACGGGATCCCTTATCCTTCCTATTTCCATCCCTGGAAGTTGTCAGAGATAGAGTGGTGGCAAAAGAAAATGAGATCGAAGAAGAAATGAATCCTCTTCTCCTTCGCAGGCGCCCTTCGGCCCGGACTCGATAAGGCGTCAATCAGAGGGCACATCTTCAAGCAATGCTCGTCGTCTCCGCGTTGTAAAACTCTGAGTTGCCAAAAGGGTCCAAGCACTTATCACGAGCCTACGGAAGTATTGAGACTCTTCACCAACTCCATCTTCTGCCTGCAACCTTAAGGGGGTTCCTTCACACGGCGTTCTATTTTCGATTCCTGCGAGATCGTCTCGGGGTGAACGACATGACTGCCTAGCAGTTGTCTTTTCTCTACTTTTGCATTATATTTTGAGGGGGTGTTTTCTTCCCACTGGGTTTTCCCTCTTTCCTACCTTTTTATGCATTGTATATGGGTACCTAAAATGGCCGTGTTGCCGAGACGCATTCATTTTGCATCACACTCACATAAGTTATGCTTAAGGGGGGGTGTTGGTGTACATGCACTTAGACTAGCTGTGTTGGTGTACATGCACCTAGATTAGCTCCAATGAACTTATTGCTTGCATGTGGCAGATGTACACATTAACATAAGATAAAGCACACTTAGCTTTAGTTAGCTTTAGTTATTGCATGTACAACTAAGCTTAACTTAGTTGCTTTTATGTATTTATTCTAAAACTAATATTGTAGAATCAATTCATTCTTTTCTCAATTATTGCTCACTTCCTTCCTTCTCTTGCAAGCTTGTTTATTGTTTTACAGATCTATATCAGTGTATCTCAAAAATCTTACAGACACCAAAATCAATTCCTCGCTCGGACGCCCGTCGTTGTTGTCTGCAGCGCAGTCTATAGCGTAGCAAGGCACTCACGCTCAACGCGCACAGTACAAAACACAGCAACGTCCCGAGGATGATGGCTAAACTCTAGGCGAAACATGGTTTCGCTATGTGATCATTGTTGGAGTCAATTGTCGTTACACCCGAAGGTGTTAGTAAATAGACACATTCTTAGTGTTAACCACATGCCACGAAATACACAGGGAGCTTTGAATTATCCTTCTACATGGCCATTAACGGGGAATGTTGGATTATCCAATTTCCAACCATCTCTCCCAACTCAAGCTAGGTGTGTTTCGAACTCCAGACCGTTGGCTCTGATAGCACTTGTTGGAACTTGTTGGAGTGTAGATTGTCGTTATTTCTAATTAAGTAATCTTCTTGTTTCTCCATTTGTATGTCTCTTAGTATAAATCCGCTGTGTATGCTCTGGTCTAACAACTGCACGCAAGTTGCAACCATTTTTTTAATAGAAAACATCTTCACTCATCTAACATCCTTTAAGTTGATTATCTTTAATCCCGGAGTTTGTTTATTTTCGCTGCATATCGCTGCAGAGATGCGCAGCTTCATCCATGACATGATACCCACCATCGAAACAAAGCCTGAGATGAATTCTGCCACGATATCTATTAGTTTCTGTAAGGCTTTTGTCCAAATCAAACCACCTGGAAACCTAACCGAACCCTAACTCTGAGATCTGGGTATCGAACCTTTTCAGGCAACTGCAGATCCTGCGCTTCGATTACATTAACTCTCAGGTACCACAACTTCGGTGATAAATAAACTTTGTTGCTTTCTAGGGTTGAGATCCGGATTCGAACCTTGCCTATACGATAATCTGGCTTGGCCGTTTTCTCATCAACTAGGTTAAATATATCCCAGTTATCAAAAACATCCCATGTAAGAACAGTGCATGGATCATAGACCTGCCATGTATATTGTTCGTTCCACCTCGGACCATCACAGATAGCTTTAGTCCGAGGTGGAACGAACAATATACATGGCAGGTCTATGATCCATGCACTGTTCTTTCATTGTGTGTTTTTGATAACTGGCATATATTTAACCTAGTTGATGAGAAAACGGCCAAGCCAGATTATCGTACAGGCAAGGTTTGAATCCGGATCTCAACCCTAGAAAGCAACAAAGTCTATTTATCACCGAAGTTGTGGTATCTGAGAGTTAATGTAATCGAAGCGCAGGATCTGCAGTTGCCTGAAAAGGTTCGATACCCGGATCTCAGAGTTAGGGTTCAGTTAGGTTTCCAGGTGGTTTGATTTGGACAAAAGCCATGCAGAAACTAATAGATACCGTGGCAGAATTCATCTCAGGCTTTGTTTCGATGGTGGGTATCATGTCATGGATGAAGCTGCGCATCTCTGCAGCAATATGCGGCGAAAATAAACAAACTCCGGGATTAAAGATAATCAACTTAAAGATGTTAGATGTTAGATGAGTGAAGATTTTTTCTGTTAAAAAAGTGGTTGCAACTTGCGTGTAGAATTCATAAAGTGCGGGGAATAAACTTGAATGCAGGACTCTATAACCTCCTACATCGCCAGTGGTTTCTAGATCTTTTTAGATCTCCATCAAAACCACACAGGATTTTAGATCCTTCTTCTGCCTCTACAAAATTGTAATTTTGGCCAAGCAATGCAAGCCAAGGCCCAAGCTTGTAATGTAATGCAAACTGATTTCTGTTCTCAATTGATTGTTTTATCTATTCAGCTATTTCTTATTAAGTAATCTTGTTGTTTCTCCATTTTTTTGTCTCTGACTATAAATCCGTTGTGTGTTATGTATGCTCTAGTCTAACAATCTTTAACCATTGTCGATCTCGCTGAAACATGCGTCCACGGGCTGATGGGAATGGAAGACTTCAGTATCTTCCGATATTTGAGAAACCTCCTGTCATGAATAGACGAGGCCATGCTAGAAATGCTCTGCATTTTACGGGAAAAGGGCTCCAAGGGTTGCGATGGCAACTAGCGTGGACGTTGATTGCAAGATTTAGTACAGGACAGAAAAATGTTGCAGGAGGAGGATTCAGAGGATGCAACGGAAGTGAGATGACGTTTTTTCTTTAAACCAAAGAAATTACTTTAGGAGCAGCTTTCAGAGGAAGAAATTATCTTAGGAGCAGCTTTCAGATGTACATAATTTTATTTGGGATTGGATAATGAAAGGTGTAAAATCCAAACTTTTTCACTTAACAATTTAAAACAGAATGGCCTAAACAAAAATGAACATTTTAAGAATCAAATCTCTCTTTTTAACAATTAACAAATTGCTTCATCTAATAATTTTTAACAATTAACAATTGTCAAATTTATGATATTTAATTTGTCGACGCTTTTCGAATCAACTAGTGTGGACAATTTGAAGAAAATCTAGATTAGCATATTAAATAGTTAAAGCAGAGCATCCAACAACTATATTTTCTAACGGCTAAATTTGACTCACAGAAGCCTTAATTCAACAATTGTCAAATCTCCTCACTTAACAATTTAAAACACAATCATCTAAACAAAAATAAAAAACTTAAAATCCAAACCTCCCCACCTAATAATTTAAACTATAATTACCTAAACAAACATAAGCCTTATTCCTTAAAAAAAACAAGATAATGAGGTATGTATGCCCCAGGCCAAAGGCTCTGCGGCCCCGCGCACTGTAAACGCACGAGCAGATCGAGGAGCCGATTGATTCTATGGAAGTATGGAAGGGCTTCCCATAAATATCTACCTAGTTCGATCGATCAAGAACTGTGGCTAGTAAGCTGGAGAATTCTAGGACTCAGACAAAGTTAAACGTACTGGCTGTTATAAGTCTCATTCTTCTGACCTATTTCATGCTATTACTCTCTCAACGTGTTCTATTAATATTTTCTGTTGTTTTTCGATATTGTTTCATTTATACCGTGGCATCTAATGTATTATAGACGAAAATGGGTACAATCGGCCTGGGTTGTCGCTACAATATGATCTTAAACTAGCATTTGCACCAGACGTTGCAAAGAAAACGCCGTAAGGCAATAGATAACATATAACACTATGTAAGGCAATCGTTAGCATATAACACTAATTAATGCTTCTTTGCCCCACCACCTCCGAGCTGGCACCCGCTGTGCTGGCAACCAACACCCGCGCAATTTCAAACGATCCCTCGTGCCAAAAATTCATTTGCTCCATTCGCACAACCGGAACAGATCCTCTCGAGCATTCATTTTTCCTGCTCACGGTGCTTGCTCACCTCGCAAGTCCGCTCGCGGTGTTGAATCCCGGCAGGTTGTGCCCTAGGCGTAAGGTAAATTATACTCTGTGAAAAATGACATCCACCATTTTGGCGGGCGCCCGAAAGGCCCATGCATACGAATCCCACCCTGTGCTGCTATAAATTGTCTGTACTGGTAGCTCCCAGCGTCTGGCGAAACAGATACATTCAAGGTCTCCGTTTGGGCGTAGGTTCGAGCGACACTGAAGGTGTTTTCCCATTGCATCGTAATCAGTTACCAGATTTATAACGAACCACTTAGCCATTCAAACATGTTCAATAGTTTTCAGGATGTGGTTTAATGGTTAATAGTCAAGTAGGGAGGTCTAATCTCAGACAAAATTATATATATCTAAAAATTGCTCCAAACGCGGTCCAATCTCAAGCAAAATTATATATATTTGAAAACTGCTCCAAACACAATTTTTTTAGTTGAAAAAAATACAATAAACCACAGCCATTACAATTGCAAACTCAAGCTCCTGCATCCAGTGTGCTTGATTGTGTACTACCCACTTAGCCATGGAGGCCATGAAAATCAGATAATCCTAAACCACCACCATTGCAAGCTTCCTGCGTCCATTGTGCCTGCCTGTGCACTTTGCCAGATGCATAGTTTATTTGGGCTTTTCATTGGGGTGAGATTTTGAGTACAAATATATTCAATTTTATGAGAGGAATTTGGTGCACATTAATTTTCACATGCTTGCTAGGAAGGATGACCACGGAAAAATGCAAGGGCGCCAACTGGTGGAGCATTGATGTAAGTAGTAGGCTCAGACTACTTGAAGTATGTTGCCACATTTAATTTATCGTCCTTTTCAACTGAAAACATTTTCCAATGCTCCTTTGGTGTGGTGCCATTTCTTTCTGCAATAAATGAATTATACCTTGCTATTTTAGCAACAAAAAATATAATTGCAAGTGAATCTCATTTTCGTGTCAGATCAACAACCTTTTTCTCGAACTTCTGGTTCTTACTTGCTGAAAGAAAACTATGTTTTTTGTTATCAACCTTTGAATATTTCTTTCCTGTCTTCTCTTGCATTATTATGGCAATCTGTGCTCTATGTGAAATGAAGTGACCAGACTGTCATAAGATTAGGCTAGTAATTCAAGCAAGGCGATGACTGCATGTACATTTTGAATTGGTGCCTCAATAGGTGCTAGCATCTCTAACAATTTTTTGAAGTGATTGATGTTGTTGGCCACATCTTATGTTGTCATCTTTATTTGTGAAAACTTCCTCAGCTATATCTTAGGATGACAACTTGATATTCATAAATGTTAAACATCTTGAATTTCAATTGATTGTTGTGTTTGGCTACATATTAGGAGCCTCCTTTTTATTTGGTGAAGTTCCCTTAGACAAATCTCACAGTTATAGCTTTATTTTCACACACGTGTGCCCCATTTTTCTTTTGGTGTTTTACAAAAACCAGAATACTATACAGGGTATGATCTCTATAACTAAATCCTGATCACAACATAAATTCTAAGCTTAGTTAAGATTAGTGAAGAATCTATCAATATCTTAACTAGAAATAGATTTTGTTTTTGGTTGTGAGGATTGCCCGTGAACCAGTGAGACTCCTGTATCATTTTGCATACCATAAAAACCCTGCTTACATTGATTCTGCTGTCAGAGGACAACATCTCATGCATGACAGATCATTCTCAAGACTCGTACTGGTACTGTAGATAGCAGGAAGGGTTGGTCTACGAAGGCATGAAGTGCAGTGGATAATCCCTGTATATAAAATGACCCTATATATGAGCCTTCTCTGTTTACACTACAGACAAATTTACTTTGACATAGAGGCCTAAGGAATCAGGATCTACAAAACTGAATTGTGTTAACATTGCTCAAAGGTTTAAAGGCCTTCTTCCTTCAAAAATAAGATTAAGGAACAATCCCTAACTCTGTTAACATTGTACACAGGTTTGAAAATCATTTTAATTAAGTGCAATTTAATTATTTTGTGTTTTGGTTTTTTTTATTTGGGGTTATAATTTTCGGTAAGATTATGATTTTGTATTATTTAAAATATTTTTTTGAATAGATAAATAGATTAGTGCTATGAAAATTCCTTCTACTCACACATCTGGATTATGCAGATTTAGATTATGTAGATTTTACAACTCAAACTTGTGATTCTCACTCTTTCTTATTAAATTTCAACTAATTAAACAAAAAAATATAACAAAAAAACACCAAAACATAAAATATTTGACTAGATTAAACTAACCCTTACCAAATGGAATATTATAAAAGCACTACAGAACTATGCTTTCAGTGTTTAAATCAATGAAAACTACAACTACTCCGTGTTAGTGTCAGTCTTTCCAGCCTTCCTCCAGTGATCAAATATGCTCTTACAAAGTGATTTTGAAGTGTCAAGGTCAAATTTTGTCATTTCAGTGAGTCTTCAAGCAAAATTTGGTCACTAGGCATTAGGTCTAGGGTTTGCTTTAACTCCTTCTAAAGTTGCCCAAATGCCTATCTATGTCACTATTCAGCTGAGTCTATCATCATTCATAGGGTTTTCATTATCATGTCAGTGTCTAATGAGTCATTTTACATCTTGTTCATGCTTCAGTTGTGCCTTGGCAAGTTCATTTCCCCTTCCTAGGGTTTTGAAGGCAATTTCTCTTGGACGGTCAAATCAATGGCAAAACTTGTTTCCTGATGTTCAT